>JAKUBE010000273.1:0-15868 GCA_030674755.1 Metschnikowia henanensis | reverse complement strand
TGCCAACTTTGCCACTACGGACAATTGCTTGGTTCTTTGTATGTTGTAAGATCCTATCGAGAAAACTTCTCGAAGACCCATTGAATGTGTAACGTTGGACGGCAGTAGACTGACGTCCAAGGTATCAATTGAATAACTCATAAATTTAAGTTATCAGTTCGCCTCAGGATCTCCCCCTGAGATTCTGACTGTTGGGAGTCAGAAGTTGATTCCACGTTGTGGTTTTCTGAGGCATTGGCGATACCATGCGTTCTTTCTGTTGTGATTGAGTTTGACGCCGTACTAAGACTTGTCTCCGACGCCGGCCTTTGATCTTTCTCATTCCCCTTCGTATTGGACTCCCCGTATGAGGTGTTTGAACCCTCGATACTTGACTTGGGTGGTTGTGAGGTCGCGGCTTTATCCGGCGGTCCCCTTGACAGGTCCCCCAATGGACGTGTCAAAACTGAGGGGTTACCTTGCCGTTCCCTCACCTCAACCCTTTCACTCCGTTCTACATCACGGCTCCCAAGTCTTGGGTTTCCGAGATCGCTCACAGTCGAGGACGTGGCGATTCTAGTGGAAAGGGTAGAAGCCCCCTTATTTGCGTCTGTTTGAGTCTGTCTGTTGCCGCCTTCACGGTTCTCTTGTAATTTTGAATGTTGAGATTTGCGGCGAAGATCCACTGGTGCGTTTTCTGGGCTGATTTCTCTTGACTCCCCCTTTGAGGAGTTTTCTTGCGCCGTTGGATCCTTCACAAGCCCTCTTTGAGAGTCGGGCAATCTCTGCCACTTCTCTTTTTCTGTTCTGATCTTCCCTGGAGATAATCCATCATCCTCTTCTTCAGAGGATGAATCATCCTCCTTTGCGTGCTTCTTTTGCCCGGCTGACTGATTGCCGCTTTGCACCATAGAAGCCTCCATCATGACTTCATCTTCTTGAGTTTCATTGGTCGAAGCATTGCTCATTTCTTCATCGGCGCTGTCGGCTTCTGTCGAGGCACTGGCCATGTCTTCATCATTACCTTCATCACTAACAAAGTCAATCTGTTCGTAGATATTGTGCTCCTTATATGAACCGTGGGTGCTGTTTGCTTTTGGTGCCGGATTGGCTCCCAATATAGGTTGTGCATAAGACTTTGGTTCCGATGCTTGTAAGGGTATCTTGTTAGGACACTGCTCAGGCAAGTGGTAAGGCCGCTTACGGCAACCACATTTGCGTTTGCAAAAATGGTCAGGATGGTAACTGCTACTACAGACATTGCAGCCTTTCCTTTCTAATTCTGCGATTTAACAAACTCCTTTCAGATTTGTCCAATACACTTGATCAGAGAGACAAATTTTTTTTTTTTTTGATGGATTCATGTGTATTGAAGGGGAAACTATATAATTATATAAAACCTGCAACGCACTCCGGAACTGGCGACCCTCGCCTATGGGCGTGTTGTGCCACACGCTGTAATCACAGCAATAGCACCCCCCAGGCCACCAGCACCTTGATTTGGTGAACGGCCGCGAGGGTTCGAACCCCCCAGTATGCCCCGATTGTTTTTTATTATAACGGAAGAGGAAGTACCATACCCTACGAGCCGGGCTACGAGCTACGCGCTACTTATTAACCTGCCACTAGTCTGAAGATCCGAAACATTGTTGCGAAGTAGGTATTACCTTAACAAATCACAAATGGGCGTGTGGTCTAGTGGTATGATTCTCGCTTTGGGTGAGATCGCGGCTTCTGCTGCGACAACACAAATATGCGAGAGGCCCTGGGTTCAATTCCCAGTATGCCCCGATTGTTTTTTTGTCTTTTTCTTCTCTAATCCAAAGTTTTGGTGAATGTTTACCCCCGAACTCTTGCCTCCAGCGGCTGTTATGTATGCCGTAACTTTATTGCTATGTAACACAAACTTCTAGAAGTCTTCCCACCTCAATTGTCTCTCCAGTCGTCGACTCCACCACTCGTAATCCTGCAAGATTATGTATACCCTTGGCAAGAGCAATGAACTGGAAGCTCGACTCGAAAACCTGGTTGGGCTCGAGCACGCCTAGCGTGACGTCATTTGAAAGAAGCACAATGCCGAGTTCCTGCGGCTTGCTGATAGTGTACTGCTCGTACAACTGTAGTCTGCTCTGAAAAGTATTATCCTTTGTCATTTTCTTGTCCTCAGGCCCGGGAAGCGTCTGGTGCGACGAGCTACGCGACGCCTGGCTATTTGCGCCAGGGTGAGAAACGGGATTGTTTTTCCGGGCTGCAATCGTCATGAGTGTCATTTTAAGCACCCGGTTCGTCTGGTTCACCACGTGCACGCGCCACGTGACAGTCTGGCCCGACTGGACTCTAGAATTCCCTATGAAGGTCAATTTGAGGCCACTGAGCAAAGACCCGGTTTCTCCCGAGAGGTTCAAAGTGACTCCCTGTGCGCTACTCGTATGAGAAACGATGTTTCTGTGTGTTTTTTTACGGGCGACGCCGCCACGTGACATCGACAATATCGGCGACGATCTGTTGGGCGTCATCGGCCGCATGAGATGTGGAGATGCGCCGCTGGGCCAGCCTGGTCGGGGAGAATATGGCAGGTTTGTTACGGGGAGCGCACTAGAACTGGCGTAACTTTTCGACGCGCCAGTTTTTTTCGGGTGGATTCCGGCGGCGTGCAGAGGCTTCAAGTGGGTGCTTTTCGAGCGGAACTGCAGCTGGCCGAGGCCCAGGGGCGTGGGCATTTTCACCGGCGGCGCGAGTGTTTGCGTGCCTATATTGAAGTCCAAGATCGGCGTCCACGAAGTCGAGATTTCGCGCGTGGCCTGGATGCGGTCATTTTCGTGTCCGCCGTTTGGAAAAACGCTCTCTTTCTCGATTTGCACACGGACCTTGATGTTGAGTGGCTTGGACAATAGAGTTGAGGCCCCCAGCGCCTTTTCTGGCTGAAAACCGGGGCCGTTTTCCAGGTCCCCACGTGGATTGTTCACGAGTCTGTATGTCACATTAAGCACGTCCTGTAGGTTGTACCGACAGGGAAACGGCATGCGGCCCAATTGGGCGATTTTCCCGCCTTTGAACTCCGTTTCGAGCCCGAGCATGCGGATCATGTACTTGTGGTGTTTCTGCGTGCGGGCAAAAGCAACCAACGGCTCCGGCGCCTCTATACGTAGAGTGGTAAGGAGAAGATCGCTGCGGCTGCCGAGCTTTGTTGTACGAAGTTTGAGTTGGAGTGGTGCCGACGTGGATAAAGTGAGACAGGCGGATTCTGCGAGGACAGGTGAGCTTTCTTTGAGTAGAAGAGTGTTTTTTGGGCCGCTATCTTTTTCCTCGGTGCCCTCAGGCTCCAGAGGACCGGCATCCGAATTACCGAGGTGCGGGCGTTCTTTCTCGATACTTCTTTTCTCTTTGGCACGCGACAATTTGGCGCTATAAAAAAGCTCGTATCTCACCGGAGGAGGGCCAAGCACGCTGTGGTTGAGTTCTTCTAGTAGATTTTCCATGCGTAGGGTATCTAGGCTCTGTACCTTTTTCAGGTTCTGTACCTTTTTCAGGTTCTGCAGCAAGCTGTGGGAACTCTCCGGAACCCGTCCATTTTTCTCCGACTCGTTCGAGAATGTTTCCGGGTTTGTGTCTGTTTCAGACCCGGCGGCTAATCCCGGATCACGAAACGCGCATTCCAAGAATATCTGACCCCTAGATTCTTGTTGCGGACATCTGACTGAGGAAGTAAATCTCCAAATAGTCACATTTACTGGCGGGTCGCTCAATGCGCCCGACTGGCCGCGCCATACTAAATCGCTAATTTCCAAAATCTTCTTCTTTTCAGACGAGGTTTCTTGAATTTTGGCGTGGTCAGCGCTTTGCTGAACATTGATTATTGGCTGCGCAGGGTCTCGCTGTATTGTGATATCAGAGATATTATCGTATGTTGAATTCAGGCTTAGATAAATTGTTTCGGGCGGAAGCTGTTCTTCCAAAGGACACGTGTGTATTATGAAACCAGTGAAAAGTTCTTCGTAGAATATATGTGGGCGTTGTGGACATTTCACTAGGCTCCAATAAAGAGAATCTCCATCTATGTCACGTGGAACGACTGCCTCTTGTGATTTTGGCTCTAGGGCCGGCGCATCGCGTATATGAGTGTCAATGTGAGATTCTGTAAAATTTGAATCCTCAGGAATGACAATCGAGAGCGTCATCACCGGTAAACCCACCCTTTTTTCTGGGAAAAGAATGAACTTCCTCTGCACACGAATGGAAATGGTGCATTCATGTTGATGTCACGTGACGCGGGCGGTGAACGCGCGCGGTCCCCAAAAACATACTTCGCGTCTGGAATAATACATTATTATCAATTGCGTATACAGCTTCTTTATCTTCATGTTTGTGGCAGTGTATACCAAGGCACAAATTTAGAGATCGGAAAATATCAAGCGGCATATGGCTATCATCTCGTCGTTACTATTATGTTCATAAATATGAGTGAAGACTCAGCAGTTGCGCATCTTTCACCCTCGTGGTGCAGCTTTTCACACGGTTTCCTCTTGCTTGACTTCCTTCGTGTGAGATGCCCTGACCATCATCATGACTCCCTTGTATATCACCCCACTGAGGCACCCCAAGGTTGTCACAACCACCAACATCGCGTAAATAGTCGCCACAACCCTGATAGCGTAAAACCCATTATACAACTTGTAGAATTCGTGCGTCGCCAAAGACATGGTTCCAATTGGGAAAGTCATGGACCAAAAACCGCGCTGAAACCTGAGAAGACCAACAAAAAGTCTTTTGACAGGCAGCCGGCTACTCGTTTGGTATAGGAACGCGTTATTTTTTTTGACCGCAAAAGGCGCCATCTTAGACATCAACGACATGTAAGCAAAGATTGTGAGAAGAAACCCAAATGATATCAGCATGAATGCCACAATCGCGCACGCGACCATGATTGCGGTGGACATGATGAGAGGCAAATCGCCGAGACCCACACTATTCTTTTGCGCAGCCTCGCTCAAAAATGACACGTACGCTGAATCCGACACACTTGTGTGGTGCTCCAATAGGAGCAACGTGCTGTTTCTACCAAAAAGAAGAATCCCAAATGCGCCTTGGCCCACGAATCCAATAGGAAGAAACATCGTCAAGACCTGGCCGCTATGTGGGATCTTGTGCACGAGCATGCGCCAGAAGTTGACAGTGACAATAATCGAAGCAAGTAGCATGGCAATGGACCACATCACGAACGTAATGGTCATGGTGACAACCTTTAGATTAGTGTTCGGCAAGTCAGGAGTGACCAAGCCTCCTAAAGCCGCAGCCACAGTCAAGGCCACCACGGGTAAAAGATACAGTAGGTTCAAGCCAGTGTGATCCAACAAGTTCTTGCTCTTTCTGTGCTTCGCCATCAGCGAGAAGAAAAATGTTACTATTCCCGTGTAGAACGAGCCAAAAACCACAATCCACCAAAGCACCCAGATCCCAATAATCCACCGACGCCCTAGCACGCCATGCAAGAACGTGATGAGCGTGGTATAGCCCATGACAAAACACCCCATTGCTGGCGCCAACGCGGGATCTCTGTGAATCTGCGACATGAGTGTTGGTCGCTGATACAACGCCACCGCAAAGAAAATGCAGAGGACAATAAATAGGAGCAGCCCCACAAGGGCCAATATTATTCCGCATATTTGTAGCCAGTGGGCGGGGTAGGGAAAATTGTAGAGTAGGTTCGCGGACATACCTGTTCCCATAACCGAGGCAAAGTAGACCGGGGTGAATCCATTAATAAACCTGGCTCTTATTTCAGCTCGCACATTGTCTGACCATGACGAAGCAGCTGATTTCGTCATAATCGTCAGATCACCGCCACTAGAATGATCAACATAAAGCGGGGGAAGCTCCAGTAGTTCGCCCTTTGTGCCTGCAGTGTCTTCGGAAGAGGCGCATTGTTCACTCATCAGCACTCTTAGTGAAAATTGTGTGAATGAAATAAATATTCGGAAGCCCGTGATGAGGCCTTGTCCAAAAAAATCAAGCCGAAAAAGGAAAGCTCGAAAATGTAACCATGAACAAGCTAATGCTGACTCTGAAAAAACACTGAGATCGAGACAAGCGTGAAGGCGGTTTGAATTTTGATCAGGGAAACGTGACTGAAGATCAGCCCACTTATATATGTTGCAGTAGCCGGATTTGGTTTGCAAAGATACCACCGGGTCGAGTCATCAAGCACCGCGATGTGCGCGTGGCTCCTCGGAAATCGCGCCACACCGGCGGGCCGCCGCCTTCGACTTACTCTTTTCGGACGATCCGGCCGCCCTCGTCGGGGCGCGTTCACAAAGTTGCCTTATCGAGACGGCCCTTGTCGGGCCACAAACTCCGAAGGTGCATTACAATAACACCCTGAAGGTCATGCACGCTGCGAAAAGCCGCGATTTTGGTGTTACATGCATGAACCATCGGCATGTGAAACGCTTTTGGCCACAAAACTTGCTCAGAGAACAATATGCCGTATTTCAGTCGGGCCTGGCCGCGGCCGCTTGCCCGTTTGGCGCTGGTGAATGGCCGCATTCCGGGGCGAAGGCCCGCTTTGGGCCACTTTCATTGGTCGGGCCCGACGAGCCACAAGCCCCGCTTTGCGACGCCCGCATCACCCGAAGATAGAGACGTGAGCCATCTGCAATGCCCCGGGTTATAAATAAAGGACGTGGTTTCCTCCGTTCCCCTTTGTTTCCCTGCTGAAGATTTCATTGTCACCCTATTTTTCCCCACATTATCTCAGTACTTTTTTTTTTGTGCTGACCTTGCTAGAGAATACTCGCTGCTTATCTACCAATTCCCAACACTGGCCCCCATCTTTTGCGAGCCATTTGAGATAAACCAAAGAAGAACGATCATAAAATGCTCAGCATTAACAGCACCTCTGACAGCTTGAAGTCCACGTTAATGTGCAAGTCGGCTTCCGCCACGCCTACACGAGAGGCCAGCGTTCCAACTTTCGGCTGTTTGGAAGACGAGACCAACAATGACATCAAATTGGACAACAAGTTTGGAAAGCTCATTGACGATCTTCGGACGTTGTTGGACACAAAAGGCTTGACTTCTGCAGATGTGGATGTGAATGAAGTCAAGCGTTTGATGGGAAATTACCAGTCTGACGAAACAGAATGGGGCAAGTTTGCCCTTTGCGACGCCACAAAAGGCTACACGAGGAACGGAGTGGTAAACATCAACGGAAACGCAAACTTGCTTGTGCTTGTATGGAGCCCCGGTAAGGGCAGCGCAATCCACGACCACGCTAATGCTCACTGCTGTATGAAGGTGATCAAAGGCCAGCTTACCGAATCTCTATATGACTTTCCTGAGTCCACAGGCCACGAGATGGTGCCCCGCCAGGAGACTGTTTTGAACCGTGACGAGGTTGCATACATTTCCGATGACATCGGCCTCCACAAGATCACCAACGCGTCAACTGAGGATTTCGCCGTATCGTTGCATTTGTACACGCCCCCATACGCCTCCCTTTATGGCTGCTCGATGTACGAGAGCAACACTCTGAGAAAGCATCACGTGAACATGAGTAAGTATTACAGCTGGCAAGGCAACTTGTTGAACCAAAAAGCAGCTTCCTCATGCTGAGGGTGGACTCATTCGCTGATGGTTTCTGTTTCGCGGATAGTTTGTTTCGCCTCTCCACCGGAAAATTTATAGCTCGAGCTGTCACGAGGACTTTTGTATGCTGGTAATCAATGTTGTTGTGCCTCGTAACTATCCGTTTGTAGTATTTTCGGAATGACACTGACCTTGGTGTGATCATGAGCGGAAAGCGAAATCGTGAGCCGAAAGCAAAATTATGAGCTGAAAGCGACATGTTGTAAGGCTCGAGGTTCCTGAATAATGTGCTGAGAAGCAGTGGCCCGAGTTCAATTCTTCTTGTACTTTGTCGGACGACTGTGATCTTCCTTCCCCTCTACATCGTCATAAATGCGTTTTAAAAACTTTTCCTCCAAGCCTTCCATGTAGAACGCGCCGAGTTTCGAACTTTTTTGAGAATCTTTTCTCTCGGTAGCCTCTAGGACAGTCCCATCAGGCTTCTGCGATAAGGTATCACGCTTCTCAGATAAGGTACCTGAATTCAGACCCATTTTTCTCCGAATGGCATCTTCCTTTGCGAGCTCTGCTTCCTGAAGTAGCCTCAAATCTCTCTCCCTGCGAAACGCTTCTCGTTGCTTCCATTGGTGATACTCTTCCTCCGGGTCTACATCATCGCGATCGTCAATACCATCAAATGGAGTTTTCTCTAGTGTTTTCGATTCGACTTGCTGAAAATGCTCTGCTTTGGATAGAGCTGCTGCAGCCAGGTTGAATGGATTAGCGACCGTTTGCGCCTGTTTTTTCTTAAGAAATATAGGTCTCAGTAAAGGCAATGCCGAGTCTGATTCTGAATCCGAGGAAGACTCTGTGCCAGACTCCGAGCCAGATTCCGAGCCAGAAGAAGATTCCGCCTTGGGTTGTGGATCACGTGCATTGTCCAAGTCAGTGGATGCCAGACGCATTTCAGCGATACCAAGAAACGAGCGTAAAGTAGGAAGCCTCGAGAATCCAGTTCTTGTCTGTCACTGTGGCTCGAAGAACGCGCTTTGAGTTGGCGGGGTATTGCCGATGGCTAATTGAAGTCTATATGAAGAACCTGCAATGAAAAAAGCGTGGTCGGACTTCGAGTATGGAGACAGCCTAGAAGGGGTAGAGTATTTTCGCCCGTTTTTGAAAGACTTCAAGGGCTTGATTTTTTTCATGACGATTGGAAAGAATTCAATTCAGCGGTCAGTCAGTAATTTTCTCAACCTAGCAGAGGGCGCACCGCTCAAAGTAAACGCGCTTTCATCTTTCAGGGTTGAGTCATGGATTTCAGTCCAGCTTTGTATAGCACCGCATTCCGAGGTCCTTGCCTTAGTTCTTTGAATTGTTATTACCTTTAGTCTTCAGTTCGTGTATATACGAAGTGGCGCTCTTCCATGAATCGGGTATTGTCCTCGGCTTCTGGCTTAATCATTTCGGGCCCAGTGTAACGATTTAGCAATATGTGTCCATTTGTACCAAACGAAAAGGCGATAGAAAAATCACCTTGAAATCAAAAGTTTTGCATGAGGTCTTGAAACACCACCAGGCTTCTCCTTTCCCTTTTTGTGTGGATATCATTATGGGGGTATGCCATTCATGATGAATTTCGCAGCCAGCGGCTAGCCATGAACAGAAGAAGGGATAGGTAAGTGCAACCGATAGATTACTTCTACTACTTCACAGCGCCGCCATTGAAAGAAAGACACGACTCAAAGATACAAGCACAATTTACAGAGCCAAAAAAAAGCGATAAGATGCCAAAAAAGTGGCGATTTACAGCCATTCTTGATTCCCTCACCTGATCCCGGTCTTCTTTTCGCGCCGGCCTTCTTTTTCGGCCGTATCAATCGACGACCCATCGTTATCTCCTGCACTGAGAGTGTGAGATCCAAGCTCGCCCTTTCAAATCCAGGGCCCAGGCGAGACGGCATTTAGCTCACATTAAAAAAAAACAGTACTGAGCTCTTGTCGTCTCCACCAAAAATTCCTATCGGGCGATAAAAGAAGAATGGCTTCACAGCAGCAGGTCCACTACGGGCCTCGGCCGCTCCAGCCGCTCAACGGGAAAATGCGTCATGGATTTGACGAGGAGTACAACTCGGATAACTTTCTTTCGTCTTTGGCAAACAACTTCTACATATATTTTGACGACAAACGACACAACGCCAACGGCAGCCCCATCCTGGAGAAAATGCGGAAGTTGCCCGAGTACGCAAAAAACTACCAGCCCATCGTGGACTGGAAAATTATGAAGGAGCGCCAGAAAACCATCTCTGCCGTGCTTGTGCTCTGCCTCAACTTGGGCGTGGACCCGCCCGATATCATGAAGACGTACCCCTGTGCCAAATACGAGGCCTGGTGCGATCCCTCAAACTTTTCCGACACGAAAAAGGCCATCGAGGCCATCGGAAAGAGCCTCCAGAGCCAATACGAGACCCTCTCTTTGAGAACCCGCTATAAACAGTCGTTGGACCCCTGCGTGGAGGACGTCAAGCGGTTCTGCAACACTTTGCGCCGCAATGCCAAGGACGAGCGGATCCTATTTCATTACAATGGCCATGGAGTTCCGCAACCGACGGCCAGCGGAGAAATCTGGGTGTTCAATCGCGGTTACACCCAGTATATCCCCATATCTCTTTACGACCTCCAGACGTGGCTCGGCGCCCCCGTCATCTTTGTGTACGATTGCAACAGCGCCGGGAACATTGTCCACAACTTCAAGAAGTTTGTGCAAAAGAGAATAGACGACGACAACGAGGGCAACCACGATATGAGCGCCCCGTCGCCAACCTCTGCATACCTCGACTCGATCCAGTTGGCCGCATGCAAGTCGCACGAGATTCTACCCATGAGTCCGCATCTACCTGCCGATCTTTTCACGTGCTGTTTGACGTGCCCGATCGACATTTCTCTCAAGTGGTTCATCATGCAGCTGCCGCTCAAAGAAAACTACTACCTGATGCTCCCGAAAAACTCCACCGGAAATGTGATTGTTCCAGGAAAGCTCACCGATCGCCGCACCCCGTTGGGGGAGCTTAATTGGATCTTTACTGCCATCACAGATACCATCGCATGGACGTCATTGTCGCGCCCGATATTCAAGAGATTGTTTCGCCAGGACTTGATGGTCGCGGCGTTGTTCAGAAACTTCCTCCTAGCGAAACGAATCATGCCGCATTTCAACTGCAACCCCGTCAGTGACCCGCCCTTACCCGAATCAGTGCGCTTTCATCCGATGTGGGACTCCTGGGATCTCGCCATTGACCAGGTGTTTGCGCAATTGATCAAGAGCAACAATCCAGACCCTTACTCATATGCAGCTCCGCTACAGCAAGGAAAGCTCAGTCCGTTGCAGGAAAATCCAGCGGGGCAAAGCTCGAATCCTCAGTATGCCAATGGATCCGCCTCAACGCAGAGCTCGTCCTCCAATGGAACGATCCAGGCGTTGTCCAATTACCAGCACTCCACGTTTTTCGAGCAGCAATTGACAGCATTTGAAATCTGGCTCAAATACGCGGGCTCGTCCACGAAAATCCCCCCTGAGCAGTTGCCGATTGTGCTTCAGGTGCTCCTATCTCAAGTCCATCGTCTACGGGCCCTCATTTTGCTCTCGAAGTTTTTGGACTTGGGGCCTTGGGCCGTGTATCTATCTTTATCGATTGGAATATTCCCATACGTTCTTAAGTTGCTCCAGAGCCCTGCTCAAGAACTCAAGCCTGTGCTAATCTTTATCTGGGCGAGAATAATGGCGATTGATTACCCAAGCACACAGCAAGAGCTATGCAAAGACAAGGGCTATAACTACTTCTATCTCATTTTGAACTCAAGTCCTTCAAACCCAATTGGAGCCCCCGGTGCTCCTGGGGGTTCGATCAACTCCGGTAGTGGATCAGGCAATGTCATGGTAAACGATGATCACAAGGCTATGAGCGCTTTCATCTTGACCTTGTTCATCAAAGACTTCAGGAACGGGCAAAGACTTTGTTTTTCGGTCGAGCTTGTCACAAACTGCTTGAAATTCGTGGCTCATAGCGAAAACCCTCTATTGCGCCAGTGGTGCTGCCTTTTGTTGTCGCAGTTGTGGCTGAAATATCCAGAGGGCAAATGGATTATCTACAAGGAGGGCTACCTATCTAAGCTTTTGGAACTTGTCAACGACCCAATTCCCGAAGTGAGGACATCCATTATCATTGCACTCACCACATTTTTGACCGATCCTCTGGAAGACCCAGCTGAACAACTACTGAAGAGCAAGTTGCCCATTCAAAATTCTTCTTCGCAGCAAAAAAATGGTCTGAATGGCTCTTTACCCAAGGCAAAGAACGGCGGAGGCCACAATGTCAGTGCTGATTTGCGTAGCGACGAGTTACGCCAGCAAGATTTGAAGCTAGCCAATGTCATTCTCAGGCTACTTGGCGATGGATCCACCATTGTGAGGAAGGAGATTATCTTTTTTATCAATCGCTTCATCAGGATCTATGACAAGTTCTTCCTAGTCGTTGCTTTCAATCAGTTGGAAGAGGAAATCGTGTTGATCGATAATCCCAACAACTTACAAGAGTTCAGAAAGAAGTCTCCCGCATATGGCTCAATCTTCAGCTCCATCTGGAAAGCTTTGTTGATTTTGTCGGAAGATCCACATTGTGAAGTGAAAGAGCTAGCAGAAACACTCATCGATAGTGTGATGGTAAAGCTCAATGAAAGTGAGCTAGCAGGATTGGTAAAGGAAATGCAAGACTACTTGTTGAGCAAGTCTTCTCTCAACATGAAAGACAGTTTTAAGTCAATTCCGATTGTTGAACGCACACCTTTTACAATCCAGAGAGATCATACGAAAAGACAAGCGTCCAGCGGTTCGGTGATTAACAGAAAAAACGAGATCACCGTGAATGGAGGCTCTTTGAAAACGAGAGCCCTGTCTTACCACAATGGGAAAGCAGACACCGCAAGCAGCTCAGAAGCTTCGTCAATTACCTCAAGACTCAAAAACCTTGGCATCGCGAAATTGTTCAAGTCTTTCCACATCAATGAGGAGAATGACTTGAATAACATAACAAGAATACTAAACTCTGGGCCTGTCACTAGTCAATACGGGGTCGAATATCAGCCCAAGTCACCAAGGTATCATGTGAGGGATGTTCACCATGATCATACGCTTCCAGATCATTCAGGATTTTTTGAGTACAGCTGTGAGACGTTCCAAGAACCACAAATGTCAAAGACCGAAATAGACGAGCCGGGCTCGGAAGAATACGTCAAGAGGCTATGGCGGAGAAACAGAAACGAGCAAACTATTCAAGAAACGCAGCCTCAAAAGAAAGTCGCCCTTAGAGGTGACTGGAACAGAAATGTGGGTGTACTTAGCAACAAAACACAGCCCAAATTGATTGAGTTTATGCAATTCGAGAAGTTGCTCGTCTCCACCGACGAAAAGGATACAGTGACGGTTTGGGATTGGGAGAACAATCATGTGATGCACAAATTTTCGAACGGAAATCCGTTCGGCACGAAAATCACCGACCTCAAGTTCCTTAATGAGGACGATGTGCCCTTGATCTTGACGGGATCTTCAGACGGTGTTGTGAAGATTTATAAAGACTTCCATGTGGAGGGCGAGCAGAACTCCGTGAAACTTGTGGCGGCATGGAGGGCGCTTACCGACTTGCTTCTCACATCAAAAAGCTCCGGATTGATCAGCGAGTGGCAACAATCACGAGGGTCTTTGTTGGTCAGTGGAGATGTGAAAATCATTCGAGTGTGGGACGCACCCAGAGAACTCTGTATATCCGATATACCGGCACGGTCGTCGTCGTCCATCACGAGTTTGACGTCCGATCAAGTCGCTGGCGATATTTTCGTGGCTGGTTTTGATGACGGCAGCTTGAGAGTCTATGATAGAAGGCTTGATTCGCGTGAATCGATGGTGAAAGTCTGGCAGAATGGTCGGGGCGGTGCAAAGAACATTGGGCGGGGATCTATCAGAAACGTGCATATGCAAAGAGGTGGGTTCAGAGAGTTGGTGAGTGGCTCTACGGATGGATTCATCAATTTGTGGGATATCAGAAGTTCGTTGCCCGTGTCTTCGTTCACGGGATCCGAGAAGAGTATACGAGCTATTGATGTTCACGAGCATGCCCCGATCATCACCACGGGCTCGAAGGCTGTCAACATCATGACGACTTCGGGCGACATTGTTGCCACCTTGAAAAGCCCCCATGACAGCTACCTTACAAACAGAACCTCGAATTACTTGTCGGGAATTTCATTCCACCCTCATCGGATGATGTTGGCCACCAACTACAATCAGGACGGGCACATAAACATCTACACATGCACGGATATCATTTCTGAGTTCTAGGGCAGTTCGAAAAAATCAATTTTGCATTTCCAAAACAAGACGCTTTGCACTCCCAAAACAAGGAACTTCGGACCTTTGAAACAAGAGACTTTGCATTTTTAGATCAAGAGTCGTCGGTGTCGCGCTCTTGACGTCTATTCGCGCAGCACTGGAAGCCCGCGCGTCGGACATCTATCAAGTCAAGACTCATAAAATCGACTCTTTTTAAACGAAAGTTGGCGTTTGTGTGCAAGGCGTGTCAGGAAAATGGATGCCATTAATTTTTGAGCAGGCGAAATCAAATCACATTGTGGGAAAGGCATATCGATAATCGCAGCATGGAATGTGTCTTGAGCCCTGCTCTGAACCAATGGCGTGTCGCACCCTTACCCAAGCTTTTTGAACGTACATCGAAGTGAGCTTTTTACAATTTTTCACTGAACCCAAGGATCCAAAGTTTCCCACAATTGTATCTGATCAGGTTGCAAAAAGGCCGGGGCTTTTTCTGGCTCAACTCCGTGACTTATCGCCCCACCAAAGTGCCCCGGAAGCGGCGAGCAAGTATGCACACCTCCGCGCAGCAGAAATGGCCGGAGTCTATCGTTTCACCGAGCGACTCTGAATCCACATTTCCCCAATATGTCGATGTCGTCCGAGCTCGGGGCAGCGATTGAAGACGAGAGCCTCCATTTCAGCCGAAGAGACGAAGCTTTTCCAAAAGCGCCGGGGCAAATCTCCGCCGTGCAAAGGATGATTTCCGCGTGTCTGGGCTCACTTGTGACCTCATTTGCTGTTACGCCGTTTGACGTCGTCAGGATCCGAATACAACAACAGGAAATCATGCAAACCGCACGTGACTGTTGTGAGGCACCCGTGGCATCGTCAGTGGCCCCTGCTTCTGCAGCACGCTCGGTGACGTCGTCGCCACCTGGCGTTTTCTGGATAAATCAGTCATATTGCGGATCGGCGAAAAACTGCCCCCGAATCACGTCCACCTTCCAAGGCATGGTGGTGATCAGTCGAAACGAGGGATTACCCGTCTTGTGGCGTGGGCTCTCGCTCACCTTGCTCATGGCCATCCCCTCCAATATCATCTATTTCACCGGCTACGAGTACGTGAAGGAGATTTCTCCGCTACGCGACCACCCCCTCAACCCTCTTTTGTGCGGCATGTTTGCACGGACCATGTCGGCCACCGTCGTGTCACCGATCGAGCTTCTAAAAACGAGACTCCAGTCCATTCCGTCCGACTCTCACGGGCAAAAACCGAGAAGCAAACTCATAAGCTCTCTACTAAGAGACTCGGCCGCTACGTTCAAGAAACATGGCTACGGCTCGATGTTCACAGGCCTCCAGATAACGCTCTGGAGAGACGTGCCGTTTCTGGGGATCTACTGGCTGTGCTACGAGTTCTTCAAGGAGCGGTTGAGTGCGGGGCTCGGAGTCGATTTCAACAACAACCACGTGAAACAAGAAGATTGGAAGGTGTTTGCAACAAGCTTTATATCTGGGTCCATGAGCGGCGTGATCTCGGCTTTTTTCACCAACCCTTTCGATGTGGGCAAGACCCGACTACAGATCGCCACACAAAAGGAACCAAGGACAAAGGCATCCATGTTCCACTTTCTCACACACATCTACAGAACGGAGGGAGCTGGCGCACTTTATAGTGGGTTCGCACCACGCGTGATGAAGATCGCGCCGCTGTGTGCCATCATGATATCCTCGTACGAGATCGGGAAGAAAATCTTCAAGGACAACCTGTGAACCTAACAAGAGGTGCATGTGAATCAACAGAATTTGTATATAGAGCTCATAGAGAAAGCTTGCATGAAATAGAAGTGAAGCATAACGTCAGGATCAGACATGCAAAAAGTAGTGCATGTCCCGTTCAGCTGTGCATGCCCCAGCCTTCTCGGTTTTCCTCGAAGTTCCGGATATCGTACACGAGGTCCTTGT
>JAKUBE010000272.1:0-15888 GCA_030674755.1 Metschnikowia henanensis | reverse complement strand
CCTGGATAAGCAATACTTTACGATAAGCAATTCCACACCCGGGCTGGAAACGAGTCTAATTCCACTCAGCGGGAACTATTCTTTTCCCATTTTATACACATACTCCTCCTTATCACAGAGCCTGTGCCCCGAAACACCTACTGCTCGTTCTTTACATCGGCACATTTTGCAACCTTAAAAGTCAGCCTCACTTCTAGCCACGCCTTCATTCATGGTGCTCCACGTTTTGCCGCTTCTTGACCATCAGCCGTTCCAGCTGGCTCCTGCACCGTCTCGGCGTACGCCGGCGGAATACAGCCTTGACGGATATATACTAAACAATCGCTTTTTATTCTTGTCCAAAATAGGCGCCGGGACGTTTGGGCTCATATACTTGGTCCGGGATTTGGCCAGCGGTGCGTCGTATGCGGCCAAAATCATCTTGGCCGAGCACGCAAACTCACAAAAGCCCCGTGGCGTGGATGCAAAAACGCTCATCCAGGAGAAAATATGTAGATACTTCGCGTGCCACCGGCCGCTCCAAGCTAAGGAACTCAACCTTGAGTCGGTGCAAAGAGAAGGGGAGAATATCCCGGCGGTTAGAGAAATAGCGCTCCAGTTGAGAGTCCACAAGCATCCAAACGTGGCCACAATCCATCACGTGCTTCTTCTTGGCGACCTTGCCGTTATCACCTTGATGGACTATTTCCCACAGGGCGATTTGTTTGGCAATATCATAGACAGGCAGGTGTTCCTGTCCCCGCCACCATACCAGGACCAGCAGCTTCTCATGAAAAACTGCATGCTTCAGTTGATCGATTCGGTAGCATACTGTGCATCCAAAAGCGTCTTTCATTGCGATTTGAAGCCAGAGAACGTCATGGTCTCTTATAACCCAAAATACCGCCGGCCGCCCGATAGCAGGAATGTTGTGGACTACAACGAGCTCCAGGTGTTTTTGATAGATTTTGGCTTGGCGATGTCGTCGGACTTGATATGCTGCAACGTGTGCCGAGGCCTGAGCTTCTACATGGCGCCAGAGAGAATCGTCAACTACAACACATGCAGTCTCGTGAAGTCGCTCATCAACATGGAAGAGTTCTGCACTGACGAGAAGGCGGATTTGGAGCTGAGGTCAAAGCTTTTCCCGACGTTGGCAGGCGACATATGGTCTTTGGGTGTGTTGTTTGTCAACATCACGTGCTCCAAAAACCCGTGGCCCGTTGCTAACATCAACGACCGCCACGAGGTCTTTTACAACTACATTGTGAACGATAGCAACGTGCTACGGCTGATCTTGCCCATTCTGCGCCAGTTCAATCAAGTGCTCAACGAAATCTTTATGCTCAACCCAAATCAAAGGGTGACCTTGCCGAAGTTGGCACAGAAAATCATTGCCTGCGATTTCTTCAAAGACCCAGCAGAGTTCAATTCCCAGTTGTTTACGCCTCCCAAAGAGTACATGTCGTTGGCGGGCTCCCCCATTTCAAGCAGCACCGAGATGAATCTGTGCAAGGCTTTGATTGAGGCATTCGGATGTCCACATCACACGGGGTAAATTCCGCTAAAAATGATTGACTCCCACCTATAATTCTCTGTTCTGCTAGGCTCTTTTGAGCCACTCCTTGCTTCTTTACTTCTTGGCGCATCTTGGACGCCACTCATAATTTCACGTATATGATAAATATTATAACATTCTTTTCGGTTTTTCAAGCTCACAATGTTTCCAAGGTCTTTAAAGCTACAGCACAATTCGATCGTGTTTCCAGCTTCCGTGAGTGGCACTAGGAAGTGATTCCTCAGATAAAGATTCTACTTCCCACGAGTTCCACTCTTCAAATACCCTTGCCAAAGGCTCCGCGTACCATCGGTTGTTTTTGATATCAAACCATCCCAAATGGCCTCCAATGGACGTGATGATCATGTGCGTGTATGGATTCAAGTTGACTTCCGAAACAGGCACGGTCTTGCCTCCCACTATAGGGTCATCGGACGAGTTCACTATGATCATAGGCACACGAACATTCAAAAGACGCTGGTCAGGCGACGCGTGGCGGTAGTATTCTTGCGCAGAGTTGAACCCAAACAACTGTGAGGTGAACGCGTCATCAAAATCACGCAAATTTTGAAGCTGGAACGACTGCGGCTCGCGCTTGTAGCTCGCTATCACATCGTGCAAATGTAAAGAATCGTCATAGTGCTGGTCGAGGAGCCGAAGCAAATTTTGGCACATTTTGGGCGAGTAGATCTTACTGCCTAAAAAGTTATCTACTAAGGCAGTCGATGCTTGTGGAAAGTCCCAAGGAGAACCCATGATAGCTGCACCTTTGATGTTTTTATAGACATCAGAACCCTCTTGGCCCAAGTAGTTAGCAATTATCGAGCCCCCTAGCGAGAAACCGATCAAAAAGATCTTTTTCTGAGGCCATTTTCGCCGAATGTGCTCATTGATCAAGTATCGCAAATCGTTTGTCCATAACGCGCAGAAAAGCTGCGGCGACGTGATCGTATGATTAGCGCATCCCCTGGCGTTTAGAACCAAACCATCAAAACCATGATCTCCTGTAACTCTTATCATGAAAGCTCGGAGATAAGACTCAAATGAGCCTCCTGCAAGCCCATGCAATGATACCACTAGAGGCTTCTCGTTATCGAGCAACGCGTGTTCATGCGCGGGATTCATGAATTCTGTTCGTGGCGGAAGATCAAACTTTTGGCTGGACGGTCTATACTGATCGTGTTTTGGATCGCTGGCTTCTGGACTCACAACGTAATCAACTGCAAATGTAGACAGGCCCTCCCAACGATCGTAAGGCATTTTGTCGCCTTTCACTTGGTAAAAACGCTTGTCTGACTCGACATGGTAAATCATGCGTTTGTAATGGACTTGATCCTCATTCTCAAATTTGCTCAATGCCGTATATGCGGTTTGAGAATGTCCACTAGACAAGATCGGATTAACGTAATACGAGTATCCCGATGATAATTCAGGTGCCACTTCAGCAATGATCTCCTCTAAGTTCTTGTTGATGTTTCCCCTTTTGTAGTTAGCGGGCTTTCTGGGCTTAACGGTTGTGACCCTTGACTTGAAGAAGCCTGACATCATTGCTTGTTTTTTTGTTCAGTGATTGCTCTGTTTTGATGCAGCAAGTCTCGGCACGGCAGATGATGCAGCTCTGCACCGCGCGCGACATGCGTAGAGTAGAGATCTGTTGATGCAAAATTGCCTGTTCCAGAACCGCGTGGAGGGGGCGTCCTCTACCTTGCTTCTACGGATAAGGGGATTTAAGGTCAATTAGTTTGACGCTTACTGTAACTTCTACCTGCAGTTTGTGCGCTTTCGAATTCTTTGTCTCAAGCCAGGGGTTTCATGGAAGGTTTTTCCTTGACCTTGACAAAATGACTGCGAAAAAGGGGCGACCCCGAAGTTGTTGCTATGTGACCAAATTGTATAATATTCGACTTTTGTTTCTGGTTAGGGCCATTATTTCTAGATCAGAGAATCAACGAGTTCCAAGGAGAGACTCACATCCAGGGTACTCATATCAACCGAGAACGATATATTTGGGGCTCTCTCAACTCATCACTACGCTTCACCAATGTTGTGTGCCTCATAAAGTATACGAGGGTGTGACGAGCGAGGGTTGAGAATTCATTCTAGCTCACAGTGTATGACCAAAGAAGTCAAGTCTTAGACAAAGACAAAGGTAGACCAGGGCAAATTTAAAAGGTAAGGTCTAATGTTCTTCCCTATCAACATCGGAGTGGTCACAAAAACACCTTGAATAATTGCAAAGTAAAGCCTCACTGAACACTCCGTCAATTATATAATTTCTTCGAAAGCAGCTTTTCTTCAAAATCAGCTTTTCTAATAGTGAATTTTCATAAAGGTGCCGCGAAACGAACCTAAAAAAAGAAGCTGGAATGATCTTATTCGGAAGCCATGATCAAGAATGGAGCCAAGATAATGAGTAAGTAAAAAGTTGTGCACACGCAATTAGACGCAAACCATCACAAACGAATAACTATTTGCTTTTACCACTAACTTTGCAACAGTATTGCAAAAAATTCAAACCAACTGCCAGTCTCACCGTGCATTACCTCGAAAATTGTTATCTATCAGCCTCCTCGCGTCTCTCCCGATTGCAAGTTTCACGTGATGCAAAATCCACGTGATGTGGCTCACGTGATACAATCTTCGATTTACCCCAGCATCAGCGAAAAGCAAAGAAAATTTTCGTTTCTTTTTTTTCAAAGTCCACATTAATAATCACCATGAGCCGAAGATCCCCCGGAGTCATGGGCCTTCCTCGGAAATCTCGTAAAGTCAAAAACTTTACGTTATCGAATGAGTGAATACTCTTATATACACACCGGTCGGCGTCGGTTATTTGCAACCGATCCCCAGACTTATTGCCGCACCCCTGGTTCTAAATCGCGCACTCGGAGATTGCTAAAATTAGTACCGAGATGAGGGCAAAGAGGGCGCATTTTCTGCAATATTCACAAGTTGATAGAAAAGCTCTTGTCTCTACATATGCCTTTCGCCCTTCGCAAGTTTCATATCAATATAATCTCAAATTTCTCTATTGCTTTCAACTGCAATGGGTATTTTTGCAAATTCCCCCCACTAAGCGGACTAAGCCCGTTGCGCGATAATGCGGCTAGACACGTACGCGCTAGCCGGCCGCACGCTGCAGATGTAAAACCTCGAATTCACGCACTTCGGCCAAACGACAAACGGCTGAGCCGACCGACTTGAGAATATAAGTACTGACAGTGGTCACTTCACCAAAGCAAGTTTTCATTTTTTCATCAGCATTCAACTCATTACCACAACCACTTTATGATGAACTCGTCTAGTTCTGATACAATGAACATGAATAACAGTACAGACGCCACCGGCGAAAAACCATATGCCCCACATGCAGGTTTGCAACCAGACCTTCTGAAAACACAGAGCAATTCCGGAGTCCAGCTGCTAGTGAGTAAACTAGAAGACGAGACAAGGGGACTCGGGCCCTTAGAAGAGCCCTATGACGTTCAAAGAACGCTTTCTAGACCAGACCCCAATTCGACATTCAATGAAAACGATCCCTGGAAGTACCCTGTGGATGCAGAGACAGGCCTCAGACTCGTTGAGTTTGTTCCTCAGGACCCCCAAAATCCCAAGAACCGCAACAAAGTCGTGAAGTGGGCCTTCACTCTCATTTTGGGAATGGTGTGTTTCACGGTGGCTCTTGGATCAGCAATTGTCACAGGCGACATGACGACGCCCGCAGAGTATTTTGGTGTTTCGGAAGAGGTCATCATTCTTTCCACAGTGACCGTTTTCGTGCTTGGCTTTGGCTTTGGCCCCTTGTTGTTTGCTCCCGCATCGGAGGAAGTGGGCAGAAAACCCATCTACGTGGTAACTTTGGGAATCGCGGTGATCTTCATTATTCCCTGTGCGTTGGCGAAAAACATCGGCACGATTTTGGTGTGTCGTTTGATCGACGGGCTTGCCTTTTCGGCGCCCATGTGTTTGATTGGCGGCTCTTTGGCAGACATCTGGGATGCTAAAGATCGAGGCTTGGCCATGGCGGTGTTTTCTGCAGCTCCCTTTTTGGGCCCCGTCTGTGGCCCTATATTCGGTGGTTTGCTTGGAGATTTCACGTCCACATGGAGATGGGTCTACTGGACGTTTCTCATCGTGGCTGGCTTCTTCTATGTGGTCTTCATTGCCATTGTTCCCGAAACGCACCACAATACTATCTTGAAAAAGAGGTCCAAGAAGCTTCGCAAAGCCACCGGTGACGACAGCTACAAAGCATTATGTGAGCTCGTGGAAAGATCGAAGATCGAGGTATTCACGACGTCCATCACGCGTCCTTTCTTGCTTCTCAGCGAAGTCATCGTCTTTTTGGTCACTTTGTACATGTCGGTGTGCTACGGACTCCTTTACATGTTTTTCTTTGCTTTTCCCGTGGTGTACATGGAGGGCAAAGGGTGGTCTGCGTCCAAAACCGGAATCATGTTCATTCCTATTGGAGTCGGGGTGCTTTTGGCCAGTGCAATCACCCCCATTTTCAACAATGACTATAACAGGAGGGCCCAGCCATACAGGGACAGGGGCGAACTTCCACCTCCTGAACTCAGATTGATTCCTATGATGTACGGGTGCTGGTGTCTTCCGGCTGGTTTGTTTGCATTTGCATGGTCCTCATACCCTCACATTTCCTGGGCCGGTCCATGTTTCTCTGGGTTTGCCGTTGGTTTTGGTTTTCTCTTGCTTTACAACCCAGCCAACAACTATATCGTCGATTCATACCAGCACTATGCGGCCTCGGCATTGGCTGCGAAAACGTTCGTGCGTTCTGTGTTTGGTGCGTGTGTGCCGCTTTTCACCATTCAAATGTACCATCGGTTGGGCAATCAGTGGGCCACGTCTTTGATGGCTTTTATCTCCTTGGCTTGTTGCTTGATTCCCTACATGTTTTACAAATACGGGTTGAAGGTAAGAAAATTCTCCAAGTACGCCTTTGCGGGGTAGAGTTGAGTATCCACTGTTTTTTTTCCGGAGCATAAATAGAGGCTTTTCAGAGTAAAAGTCTTTTGATTATATTTAATAGACAAACATTTCATGAAACGTGGTTTAGGACGTAGCTCAATTGCTTGGTAAATCTACGAAACAGTCGGTGATCGTAAGATCTTTGAGATATCTTGTTGCAACTAGCAGAGATTATGTTTTCGGTTTACGCAATCGAATACTTTAACATTAGAGTTTGTTCTACTATCTTACGAAGGGTTTTCATCCCTTTATAAGCAATTGAGGCCTTGGAAAATGTAAGTAAGCAATTTTTTTCTTTGAAACGCGTGATATTACTTCGGAGGGATCATTTATTATCGTCCCGTAAAGCAATAACGGAATACAAATGATGCAGTCAATATTGCACAGCTTCAAGATTTGTCAAAAATGAATAAGAAAAAAGTAGCAAAGAAATTTAAGCCGAGCTTAGGCGAAAATTTCAGGTGTTAAATCATTTCGTGAAGCTATAGGATGAACGAGCGACCACAGCGATCTTGATCAGCTTTTGATTCTATAATCAATATTCCTCGAAATCAGCTTGGTCGATTATGGGACCCTTGATCTTACTCTATTCTATGGATTCCGAAAAGGATTTGATTACTTACTCGAAATTTTAGACCATACAGCCCTCTAAATTCGATTATCTTTGGGATCAGACAGCACAAGAATCTGAAACATGGCCATTTTTGTCTTCCTACTTTTTCGGCTGGTAGGCGTTTCAGAAATAATAATAATACAAAGAAGCCAATGTATGACACTATTGGATATGTTACACGTATTTGGCCATTGAATGTTGGGACAAGGTCTTGTTTCTACGTTTGAGCGTGGCACCAAAACTTAAGTTATGGTTCCAGATTTGCAAAGCACGTTCCTAGATCGAGCTCTTTGAGATTTTTTGAAACTGCTCTAGTGTATATTTTCCCCCAAAACTTCCATTCTCGTTACATATTGTGCGCTTTGTCACCTTGATTCCTATCGAGAAACAAGGGGCTGGAAGCGATGGACGCTTTTCTGCGCGGGCATCAAAAGTGGAAAGAGGCTTAGTCATGCTTCTACCCCTCCCCAGACTACTCAGCTTGCTCGTCCCGGTATTTCCCGCTACCTAATCTTTTTCTTCACTAATCACGTCAGTTGCCTGTTTCCTCAATAAGCTCAAAGCGGGGTTCACGCACTTTTAATTTCTTTATATCGCCCGCCGAGCTGCATGCCCAGCTTATCATAGGTTCTGTGCCGCCACTACGTTTGAAAATGTTCAAGAATATTGCTTTTCTATTATTCCGCAATTCTATATGGCAATTGGTTCCACCATTTAAAATAAAGGCACGAAAATAACTCTCGAGGGACAGATAGATGAGGGACGATTCGCGATGAGACTGTTAATGCGAGCAAAACTGACGGTTACCGTGATCGAAATTCTCTCATTATATATGGAAGATTTTAGCAGCAGCTGAATCTTGACAAAGAAGAAAAGAAGAAAAAAAAAAGACTTGCTGCCAAGAAAACGGTACATTATTTGGCGAACGTTTGCCGCTGACCTGAAGTACGTCCTTTATACAGCACTCGAAAACAGTGGCTGCAAAAAAGTTAAACCCTGGGACAGTTATAAATACCCGGCTATTCCCTACTTCTACTTTTTGTTCTTTTGAACCTTTACATACGAAATTTCCTTAGCACCATGTCTCTCGTTTGTTTGTTTGTGGCTCTTGCAAATCTTCTCCAGTTTGGCCTCGTCTTAAGCGCGAGCGATGTGAGCTCGAGCACACTTTACAGTTTTAGCGCCACGGCATACTCGAGCTCTTATTTTACTTCAGACTTCTTCAGCTCAAACAGTCTGAGATTCATTTCCCGAAACTTCACCTTTAATGGAACCGCTAATAGAAGCCCAGAGGAGGTTGGTCAGTTTGGATTTACCAATGACGAAGAAGAAACTACTTCAATAGCATCCAGCGTCGAAGTTAGCCAGTTTGCTTTCACAAGTGATGAATCCACAGCAACTAGCGCTTTCTTCCCAAGCGCTGAAGTCGGGCAGTTTGGATTTACAGACACATCTAACACGGGTGCTGACACTGATTCAAGCATTGAGGTCGGTCAATTTGGATTCACTGACACCGAAGAAGATACCACGACCACGTCGAGCGCTGACGTTGGTCAGTTTGGTTTCACCGATCAAGATACCGAGACGACCATATCAGCATCTGTCATTTTAGTGAACGTCGGTGGGACGACAAGAACGTATATCAGAGGCACTACCACAACTCAAAAAGCTCAGACGGGTCAGGTAGGAATCACTTACAAACTTACGAAGACCGTTACTACCGCAACTGAGCCCCAGGTCGCAAATTTTGGGTTTACTGAAACAGATGGAGAGAATGATAGCGGTGACCATACAACTATTGAAGTCCAGGTGGATCAGTTAGATCATACCAAAACTATCACAGAAAATACGTGCACCACTACACCTGTTGAAGTTGGGCAATACGGATACACTGCAACTGAAGAAGAGGGAATACATCATGAAAACGGCGACCAGGTGCATGTACAAGCGACAACTCAAACTCCTGAAGTCCAGATTGGCCAATTTGGTCACACCGAGAATATCACGCAGAAGACGTGTACCACTACACCTGTTGAGGTTGGGCAATTCGGCTACACTGCAACTGAAGAAGAAGAAAGCCATAACGAAAACGACCAAATTGGCCAAATTGGTCACACCGAGACTGTCACACAGAAAACGTGCACCACTACGCCTGTTGAGGTTGGGCAATTCGGGTACACTGCAACTGAAGAAGAAGAAAGCCATAACGAAAACGACCAAATTGGCCAAATTGGTCACACCGAGACTATCACACAGAAAACGTGCACCACTACGCCTGTTGAGGTTGGGCAATTCGGATTTACAGGCGAAGAGACCGAGATTGTAATTACCACCGTGATCGTTGAAGTTAGTCAGTTTGGGTTGACGACGGAGGAAGTAGAGACAACCACCGTGGCGCCTCATTGTGAATGTGATCAGATCACCATCACCTCCAACGGCGAGGAAATTGTTCTATTTGCAATCACTGACACAGAGTCGGAGACAGCAACAGCTGCTCATGAAGTTAGTACAACAGGCACAACACGAAAGACGACCACTTTTACCACTTCCTCATTGGCTATTGGCGTGCAAGTCATCTCCGTTACTGAAAGTGGGGTTTTGTTTGTTGCAACAGTCACAAGTACCCAATACTCAACGACGGGAACGACAATAGAATCCGCTAGCCTGGGATCTTCTTCGGCTATTGGATCACCCAACGTGATCGGAGTGCTCTTTGATGCCGGCGGCGAGAAAGTGAATTTCAACGGCGCCATAAGTTTTATTTTGTTCAGCGTGGTCTTGGCCGCTCTTTGGATCTAGCAATGCGAATTTTGTTTGGGATGGTCCAAGTTTCCAAAGCTTTCTATGGTCTAAGAGCTTTATAGTTAATGAAGTCTGATTTTTGAGCGTGGCCGACGGTTAAGCCGAGGAAAAAGAAAAAGGTTGATAACCATGAATGATTACCTGATGAAACCATAGCCCCTGCGGGTCTAAATATTTCGCAAGTGGTGTCATGTGTCTATGAGCCTGAGCTGTCCCCTTTGCGTTTCTCATGCCTCATGAAAACAAAATTATTCGAGCACCATCTTCAGAAATCGGGGCCCTAAGACATACAGATCTTAGATGCGAGGCATGAACTTGGCTCGTGGAGGACCCGAGGAACCATTAGACGCGCGAACAAACGAATACCCATACGATTATACAGTCCACGTCTGGATCGAACTACAGGGTCGAGTCTTGACTCCAAGGAGTTTATTTTTTAAACTAAGATGCGCCACACAAAGTGGCCGAAAGTGTAACGAAATGGGACGTCTTCAAGCGAAAACCCCAAGGCTTCTACAAAAGCTGAGCGAGCCCATGGCCTAGATCAACATCGCGAGAAGACCGGCTAAGCCAGCAACCCCAACGGCGTTTTTGGAAGCACCATTGAACGAGTTGATTGGTGGGACAGAGCTCTGGCTAGCCTTAGGGGCAGCCGACGAGGCGTTTCTCGAAGGGGCGGCATCCTTTGGCGCGCTGGGGCCATTAACGTTTCCACTGGCACTGGCCTTAGCATCAGCCTTGGCACCGGCCTTAGCATCGGCATTGGCAGAAGCACGAGGAGCAGCGGTTTCTGGAACCACACAGTCGCCAGTGATCGTCACGGTGGTGGCCTCAGTAACCGTGACAGTGTGAGGGGCACACACCTCCTTCACACAAGTCGTCAACGTGATCGTGGTGGCCTCAGGGCAGTACGTGGTGTAGTCATGCACCGTCTTCATGGTGTCGTTTCCCCAGCCCTTGCCTGCGACTCCAGCGTAAGCCGAGGCGGCCGCGTTGGCATAAGCGCCGTTTCCACCAGCAGACGCGCCGGCATGCGCTCCGGCCGAAGCCAGCGCCTCGCCAACAGGAGACTTGTAAATCTCAACGGGCTGGCAGTCCGCCGGAATCGTGCCGTCAACAGAGACTCCCACAGCCGCCGAGGCAGACACGTAGAACTTCACGTTGGTCACCATGCCCTGGGCATTGAACTCGAAGTTTTGCTTGGCCACCGCGCTGGCCTCGGCCTTGCCGGCCGCAAGAAGCGAAACGCCGCCGTGGGCCTCAACGTGGCCCACAACACTGGCACCGCCTTCGGCCGGGATGGATGCAACGCCGTCCTTGAGCGAAAACACTCTGGGGGAGCCTTCGGGCTTGACGTAGAAGCTGTTCACGCCGTCCGTGGTGGACAACACCTCGAGAGAGCCTTCCTTGACACCCGAGGCGCCAGGAGCAGCCTTCACAACAAACGCAACTTCTTGTGGCGCCGCAGGGTCTGCAGGCACAGCAGTGTCTTTTGGAGGCTGCTCTGCACCCTCGGCCGCCTGGGGCAACTTGCCGGGCAACGCAGGGGCGCTCTTTGTGTCATCGACGGTCATCTCCGCGGGCTCTTTCTTTTCGCCAGCAGCCAATCTGTTGCCAGCGGAACCGAGTTTCGTGTCGGCGCCAGGCCTTTCGCCCTCGGGCCAGATGTTGGTCACCTGGTTCTCATCGATGATGACACCGCTTGGCTGGTCTTTTCCGCCAGTGGCAATGTCGCCTTCGACGTTCTGGTTGTTTCCAACCACAATTCCCGGTCCCTTAGGTCCACCTTCACCCTTCCAAGCACCAACATCGCCGGAGCCAGGAGCACCCGGCGAGCCGTCGGCGGGCTTTTCAACAGCCATAGCGATGGCGGAGCAAGAGAGTGCGCAAGCGAGAGTAGTGATTTTCATTGTGTTAGTTGGATGAGTGTCTAGCAAGAAAGAAGAAAGACAGAAGAGTCGTGGCAGAGTGTGGAATTCTTGGGCTTATATAGCAAATCCCCGGACGGCGTTTCGGTCCGGGCCACTCCATTGTTGATCCAACCCACGGTTTCAAAAGGCTTGAGCCGTTCAGCATGTATACGGCTGGGTGTCTTGAGGAGAATCCTATTGTTCTTTGATCCATTGATTTGCACCCAGCGATCGGCTCTGGCACATAAGCCCCGCCTGCACACAGGCGAGATTTGAGGGCAGGCGTGCATGAGCACAAGCATTCTGCTTTGGGCAAGCCCTGGTTTTATTCCAGAAAATTACAGGGCAAACGCGACGAATAACGTGTTTTTCGGCTGATACTGGCGGCGGATCCTGAAAACGGCACTTTATCTGCTCGTCGGCTGACCCGATTGGAAAATCACATATCCCCCGGTTTTCTTATGGACTTGCCAGGTCTATTTTGTGACGAATGCTGAAGTCTCACGACCTGTCGTCGCATGGTATTTTTACTTCGACTCGAGGAAGGAAAGTCTTGCGAGTAGAGCTGGTTTGCAAAAGTACGCTGTTGTTTTGATATAAGCTTGGCAGCCCAGCCCTTTGACAATAACCGCTTTGTTGGCGACTGGATCCGTTTGTGAATCTATTTCTGGCTGCCTCGCTTGCATTACATTCGTCTCAGTTTCAGAACGCGCTTTCAGTGTTACATGAAAAAAGGCGCTTGTCACCTTTTGCGGCCACTCTATATTTTGCAGAGCGCGTCTCTCATTTGCATGTCGGGGTTAGCCATAACGACAGAATAAGCCAAACTCAAAACAAGAGGGACAAAAGGCCTTACTGTTCCGGCGGAGGAGAAAAAAAAAAAAAACAAAAAAAAAAACACAAGGTCGCGTCAATAAGCATCCAGCATCAGACCGGTGTTTATTTGCGCATTGTTTGAGCACGGCCAGGCTCTCCCAAAATTTGCGGCCCTATTGTTCTCTCTGCTGTGTTTACCCCAATGCGATTTGGGTGAGACGATGTTTTTAGAATAGTCACGCTTCTGGCAACATGCGCTTGACGGCTTGGCCGCATGGGGAAGACGCCCACGAGTCCTGGAGTGTTTTGGAAGATTGGGCCTATAATTAGATCAGCGCACTTGGCGTTTTTGGAAAAGCAGATGTGGTCTATTTTGCGACAAAAATACTCATTTACGTGAACTGGCGCAGACTATGTTCCAGGGCTTTTGGCCGATTGACAATCTTTACTCAATCCCGAGCCTCATGTATTGATTTTCCCCCTCCAAGAACCTTCTCAAATCTACGATTACCAACAAAACTCTCGGAGGGGGCCGTTTCTTAGGGGGTGTCTGGCCTCTAGCGTTTTTGTTGTGACAAATTGAACAATGAATTAACGCAGAAAAGAACTGCGCCCCAGATGTTTTAAATGAGAATTATATTTTTCTAGCTCGAGATTTGATCACAATCTGAAGAATCGGGACCAGCCTGTTTTTTGCGGCTCACAGCGGCGTTTTAGGAACACACACCTCAGGTGTATCAATTTTTCAAAGCAACTCAACCACTTTGAGCTGAATAGACAGGTACTATAACCCCGGTAGAAATCACCTCGTACATGCCAACTTTGCCATTCTACCATGATAAATTATCTAAACACACGCGTATCTACTCAGTTCTGAGCGCATCGTACTTCAACACGGCTCCTAAAAGCACCCGGAAGCCCTCGTCGACTTGCTCAGGAGTGCTGTATTCCTCGAAATTGTGGGAAACACCGTCTTTGGAAGGAATGAAAATCATCGCCGTAGGCACCCGGAGCGAAGTAAGCCCCGAGTCGTGGCCTGCGCCACTCACTATGGGAATGGACTCGGCTTCTCCAAAAAGCTCGTTGGACAGCTCCTCTATGCATTTCATACACGTGTCGTCGAAATGAACCGCCCGCTGGTTGACAAGCTCCTTTAGCCCGAAGTGCAATTTCACCCCCGCGCCGCTCACAATAGAATCGAGGCTCTCGCTGAATTCCTTGTACATGGCATCGAGCGTCTCGTCGAGCTGGTGTCTGATATCGATCACAAAGCGGACTTGTTGAGGAATGACATTGACGACCGCAGGCTCGAGTTCCATGATCCCACAACTGAACAAACCGCCGTGTTTCTGCGCAATCTCGTTTCCTTTCACCACGACTTGTGAAGACGCAAGCAAGGCGTCGGATCTCGAGCGAAGAGGCGTCGTTCCCGTGTGCTGTGCCTTTCCATTCATGGTGATTTCAATCCACCGAAGCGCCTGGATCCCCTGCACACGGCCTATCTTTTTGTTTTGCTCCTCGAGAATCGGGCCCTGCTCGATATGAAGCTCGAAGTGTGCAGCCAACGGATTGGCCGTGTATGAGCACGGAATCTCGCCCAAATATCCTATGCGAGTCAACTCGTCACGCACAGAAACAGGCACTTTGTCGGTGACAGACTTCATCTCGTATACAGACTGGAGATCGGCGGCGCCGGCCCACACCGAAGAGGCCATCATACTCATGGGAAACCTGGCACCTTCTTCGTTCATCCAGTCGACTACACAGATAGGGTAATTGGGCACGAACCCGTTATCTTTCATTGTCCTCAAGACCTCCAAGCCGCTGAGAACACCCAAGATTCCGTCGTATCTGCCGCCCGTGGGCTGGGTATCCAAATGGGACCCGATTCCGATCGGTTTCCCGGCGTTTTTGCCAGGAAAGACCCCAAAAATGTTCCCCAACTCATCGATCTTCACCGTGCACCCCAAGCTTTTCAACTCCGCTACAAACCAGTCTCTAACTCCTTTGTCTTCGTCAGACAACGCCAAGCGACACATTCCAGTCTGGGTCTCTGCAGGGCCCCATTTCCCTTTAGGCCCAAAAGAGGCCGAGGTCTCATGGATCGTATCGATCAAGCGGTTCTTTTTCACGACCAACTGCGAGAGTTCGGTGGTTTGCGTGGTCAGAGGCATATTCAAAGGCTATTATTAAAAAATTTGAAGTCTAATTGGAAAATTAGGAACCTTTGCAAGAGAATCGGTGGCTTTATATCCTTAGGGCTCGGAGGCGGGATATCGGGTTTCCCGATTAGGCAATTCGAGCCTCGGGTTTTCGTTTTCGTCACTCCGATAAGAGCGCGATCCATAGACAGATTAGCGTCGCCCTAAAGTTCTTCCATGAGATGCGCGTATATTCTATATATTAGCACTATGCATTTAATCCCGGGAATAAACTATTCTCGAAGTCTTTCCGCAACACTCTCAATCTTTTTTAATTGGAGACCTGGTCCAAGACTGTAGTGTCGAACATGAATTCAAAGGGCTCTTCCCCCTCGTAGAGCTCCCAAAGCCCATCCAAATGGTTTAAGATCTGTACAATGATCTTTGATTTCGACCGGACCAAAAGATCCTCAAGATTCCTTTTGAAAAATTCGCGGTCGTCGCGGCCCGTGCTGGTGCTTGCAGCTATCATGAGAGACCAGATCGGCATGATCGTGATTTTGTTATGAGGCTGGTCGATATCTGCCCGAATAGCCTTGACGTAATGCTGTAGATGGCTTGCCCTGACGGACTCAAAATCAATGAATTTCAGAAGAAGAATCAACGACGAGTTCAACACAACCTTGGCTATAGACATTGTGGCCTTAATGTGTGGATGACGATAGTCCCCAGCTTCATTTTCGAATGAGAGAAGAAGTGCTTCTGCAAGTTGCATGATTTCCATATGTAGTAAGCGGCCTTCCTCATCGAGAGGGAGTCTGAGCCGGCACAGCCACGCGCACTTGGATGCAATTTGAAACGCCAAGATCGACCTGTACTTGTAGCGGTCGGTGCTATCGTAAAAAATCGGGACGATCTTTGCACGAGACGCATGGAAAAACACAAACGGCGACGGGACGAGTTCCTCGAGTTGCTTGTGGTCACAAAAGAAGATGGTGATGGAGTAGTTGAACAAGAAGTTCTCCAACATGATCTTCTCCAATTCCAGGAACGGTTTCTGCGACGAGAGACTCGTGT
>JAKUBE010000271.1:0-15973 GCA_030674755.1 Metschnikowia henanensis | reverse complement strand
CTGGTGACACCTCACTTACCAATCTTGACACTTCCATGCAGGTCACTCTTCAACAGCCAACATGGGGAGCGGGGTTGCTCAATTTAATTACAAACTTTGATGACTTCATCTAGTTTGCGGGGACTTTCGCCATATTGTTTTTTCCGAAAGACGGATGAATGAGACTTTACCGTACTGCACTCAAAAGGCATGAATGATACGATTATATTTTTTTGTCTTCATAAGTTTAATGTTTGTCGATTGGCTTTCCTTCAGTCTCAATAGTCTTCCCGATTCTTATTTTTTATACATGCTATGTTACGAAATACTCCGATTTTTAATTAAACCTTTTGCATCTAATAATTGACGTTTCGAATGAGGACTCATCACTACAAATGCAAGCTGGCCTTCTTGAGAATCGCCAAAGTATCCTCGTTCGAAAATATGACAAAATATTTCGGTATGTTGGAACCTGTACATCTTTACTTGTAGTCGGGCCCTCGTCACCACAACGCTTCACATTCCGAAGTCATGTGATCCGTTGAGCCACAGAATTGCGAAAAGCTTAAATAGACGTTTCAACTAAAATTAAAACGAGTGAAATCTTTAAGCGGTATTTTCGTCCTTGAAAATTACAATTCAACTTGTTTTTGGCTTGCAACTTTTTTGGTATCACATGCTGCTTTACAATGCTTACATTCATTTTGTCTCTCCCACTTGTCGTTTTCTGACATTCATTTTTCTGAAACGGAACGCAATTCTTCCGAACAGGGACCCCCACTTTACCTGATGCTGCAAGCGAGAAATGTAATCTTTCCGGGCCCAACTTAATTTTTGGTTCCAAGAAAAAAAATATCTGACCTCAAAGCTCGCCATATTCTGTTTGGTCCCTCATGAAGACTAAGCACAACTCCAAAGGTTTTATCTGAAGTACCCGATCACTAGCGACGTCTCGTTATGTTGGTGATAATCGATTGATAAAGAATTTCAAAAATTAACAAATGGAGTCGACTGAAAAGTAGCTCAAACATATTCGTAAATAGAGTAGATTTTCCGGACCGCCCCCGCGGTTAGAGCAAGGTTGTGGTTATTCCGTTTCGAGAAAGCAATTTCCGACCGGCAGGTATTACCCCAAAACCCCACATGATTCCTTCATACAGCAACAGTGCAATACGAATACATGACTAACGAAACAAAAGACCGATACCCCAGTGGCGACTCTACGGATATAAATAGCCGTATTTATATCCGATGTTCCGTCATGAAAGTATATTTCACTATCCCACGGGACTCACTCTAAGCCTCAGACACCAATTCTAGCTGTTACAATAGAACCTCTCAAATCTTAAAGAGAGTTTTTCAGATCTCACAAAAAGCTCACTTATTTGAAAATGCGTGTATTGTCTTTTATTTCTGGGATGGCCGCAATGGCGGCGCCAATTCTTGCCATTCCAATTGGAGCTACTGCCCTGGAATTAACCGAATGGGCTTCTCCATCTTCGTCCTTAGCGACAAATTTCTCATTTGAATCGTGGGTCAGTTGGCAACACAACCGGTCGCTTGAATTGATGCTCGACAACATCGGCGGCATTCTGAAAGTTTACAACGAAACGGAGCTTGCGAGTGGCTTGGTGACCGCCGCCACGCTGCACAAAGATCCAGACTATTTCTACAATTGGATCAGAGACTCTGCGTTGACTTTCAACACTTTGGTCCAGGTCTTGTATGAATCGCAAGGCCTGGCCCGGGCCAACATCAAAAAGGCCATCGAGCTGTATATCGAGGCCAACTACCATCTCCAAAGACAACCCAACTTATCCGGAGTTTTCGACGACGAGCGCAGATCTGGGTTAGGCGAGCCCAAATTCATGACCGATGGCGATGCTTTTAATGGGTCTTGGGGCAGACCCCAGGCGGACGGGCCTGCGTTGCGTGTTCTGACCATTACTAGATATATCGAGTATTTGGACAAAAGCGACGAGGCCATAGACAACGTGTTTTTGAAAAACGCCTCCAACATCTACCACACTATTGTGAAGCCGGACTTGGAGTACGTGATTGCTAACTGGAACCTCTCGCTGTTTGACTTGTGGGAGGAGATCAACTCGACACACTTCTTCAACGTGATGGTTTTCATCAGAGGCGTCCAGGATGGCATCTACTGGACAGACGTGTATGAGACATCGCCAGATTTCGTGGCGTCGTTGAAAGAAACCTACGAGCAGCTCCAGGCATTCCTTACGGCCGAAGAGACCGGGTTCATTGCGGCCAACACCTCCTATATCATAGAGACTCCTTCGTTGCTCAAAGAAGGAAAACGCACTGGCTTGGATGTGGGCTCTTTGCTTGCTTCTTTACATGCTCATACCATGGACCCAGAACTTGATGCATCTGTGCCGTTCCATGTTGACGAGGGCCATATTTTGAGCACAATCTTGGCTTTGGTCGATGACATGAAAGACAGGTATCCTATCAACAGCAAATATCTCGCACAAATGCAGCAGGGAGTTGCTTTGGGCCGTTATCCTGAGGATATATACGATGGAGTGGCGACCTCCGAGGGCAACCCGTGGTTTCTTGCTACTTCCTCGGCCTCAGAGGTCTTGTACAAGTTGATCTACAAGTTAATCTCTGAGAAGGCAAACATTGAGATTTCCGGCAGCTCCAGAGAGTTCTACGCCCAGTTTGTTGATGTTCCTGAAAATAACTCCATCGAGTATGGCAGCCTGGAGTACAAACTGGTGCTCGAGAGCATTTTCGTATATGCCGACACATTCTTGCAGGTGATCAGAGATTATGCCGATACAGACGGCCGTTTGCTGGAGGAGATCGACAAGAACACGGGCCGGATGCAGGGAGCCACGGATCTCACGTGGTCTTACGCTTCGTTTATCGACAGCGCCGCTTGGAGGGAGAAGGCCAGACAGCTCCTCGATGCCGTCGACCAATCGTGATTACAGATAGTGTGATTTCTAGTGATCTTTAGATCACGGAACTTTCAAAAGACCCAACAGCGGTCCATATAAAATTTTAGATACTTCTTGCAATAAAACTTTTTATACACACTAAACCCAGTTGAATTCTGTGACCACTTCTCGATGAGCCGTGAACATTCTTAGTTTGCGCGAGTAGTTGAACGCTGATTCATGTTTAGATGACGAGCCACTTTTTATTCTTAGCTCGATTGCTTTCTGCCAAGAACCTCACTAACTTAGTTAAAAGAATGGCTAACTTGTTAATTCGTAAAGGGGGACGGAAGCTCGAAATCTATACTTCTTTTCCCGTTTATTATCTCTCTGAAGTTTTTCTTTCTTCTGAATCTAGAAAAGTAACCGGAGACAAATGTGGCATAATTTCTGAACAAAGATAAAAACGTTTTCATTTATCAAACTTTACCTATATTCGATAAAAATCCGCTAGATCGTAGATGTTCAGAAAAAGAATGTTGAAGCCACGCTATACTTTGCTCAGTGATGTCTTTGAGTGGCCAAAAATGGAACCTTCCTAGTCTTTATCACTATGGCTCATTTTGTTTGCATGGCTCTTCCTTTAAGCACTTTGAGCGGAAAGACAAGCGAAAAGCGCATTACTGTGAATGAATAGCAATCATGAATTCAGACATATATTTTTCATAAGTGTACCTCGTCGATACTTTCAAGGTCTTCCAAATTGGCTGCTTTGAGCAACTTTGTGAGAGTTCGGTTCCCTACACTTCTTCGATCAAATCCAATAAGTAATACACTAGAGCTTCTTTCTATTTTGAACAGTCCTCTTTCGAAAAATTGGATCGATTGTGTATTTGACGAAGTACAGTGGCATAGCCGCGTCGGAAATTCGACTTCATCTCGAATTTGCTATCGTATCAGGCAGTTTGACTGAATTAAGTGGAAGGTTTTCGTTTTTATCACATGTACTATTGTTTGTATTCCAAGGAAACAATGGAGAAATTAGGCGTAAGATAGATTTTCATGGGTTTCTAAAATCTTTGTGTCTGTTGGCGTGGTCAAGTGATAATATAATGTACGCAAGGCGACCCAGGCTTGATTTTAGCGCTCCAAAAATTGAGTTTACTAGTCTTTACAAAATCAACTAATTCTTTGATAAATCAAAAATCTTCCTGTTACCAGACCAAAGTATCGTGGTTCATGTATTCTAGCAATGGCAAAAAACGGTTATTGCAAGGCCTGAGTGCCAAGAGAGATGCAACAATCTGAGGCTTCTTCGAGAGACAATCTCCCAAACAGACCGTCTGCTAAGGTGTCGTCTCTTCAGCAACCACATGAATATCACCTTCCCACCCAATCGCCCTTTCAACAAACTCCCACTCCTTTACAGACTCCCGCTCCTTTAAAAGATACTGAAAGCTCCTACTCTTTCCACGCCGTCCCCCGAATATGCTTCTGGCGCTCTGGAATACGAGGCCTGCTGCCGTCCTTCCTATTGCGGCGGTCGTTTTCCTCTCTCCGCTTCAAACTGTCTGTTTCCACGCGCTTGATCTCCTGCGCCTTCTTCACCACAGAAGGCAAGTGCCTGTGGCGGGAAATCCGCCTGATTTCCGGCATGTACTTGTACCGCTCCTTCAACTTGTTGTCGTAGTTGAGTTTCGACCGCTCACGGCCGGATTTCACGTCCAGCCGCTCGGAAGCATTTGCTCGCCACAACCGGATATTGGCGTCGTCCGACCCGCTGAGAATGTACCGGTTGTCGGTGGTGAACGACACGGCAAACACGCGCTGCATGCGCTTAGTATGGTAGATGTCTCTGGAGTGGCCGTCACGCACTTTGTAGATGCGGACGGTTTTATCGTAGGAACCCGTGACGAGCTCTTTGCCCGTGGGGCTGAAGTCCAAGTCGGTTACGGCACTCACGTGGTCCTTGTACACGTTGAGCGACTTGGCCAAATCGCGCATGTCCCACAAGTACGCGTTGTGGTCGTCGTGGCCCGAGGCAAAAGCAAAGGGTTCCATTGGGTTCCAAGAAATCGCGTTGGCGCGCAAGCTCGTCACCACCTTCTGCACGGGGGTGTTGGTGCGGATGTCGTACAAAACAATCGAGTTGTCGGAGCCGCAGCTGGCCACCACGTTGGTTTCCGTCTTGTTGAACTTGACGTTGCTCACGTTATCGGCGCCCCACGAGAGGTTGCTGAGGTAGTTGGTGCGGTTGGTGTTCCACAACTGGATCGAGGCGCCGCCCGTCACAAACACGTCCTCCGAAAAATGGTGGTCCAAGCCACTAAACGCGTGTTCGCCCGCAAAAGTTTTGAGAAGTCCCAGGGTATTGCCCGATTTGCGGTACACGGCCAAGTCGTCGACCTCTTCGCCAAAGTCCGCACATTCCAACAGCCACAACTTGACCGTTTTGTCGTCGCCGCACGAAAGCATGCCTCTTCTGGGGGTTATCGCAAGGCCCGTGACCATGCCATAATGGGCCTTGAAACTCAACGCCTCGTCACGTGCGCTCATGTTCCAGTACTTGACCACGCCGTCGCCGGATCCGGACGCGATCTGGTTGGTGGTTTGGAAGTTTTTCGAGATGCAGTATACGCCGTCTCGATGGCCGTCGCCCATTTGGCCCACAAATGGCTGCGCAAACATGCGTTCGAGCTTGGTGGCCGTCAACGCCCGCGTGTATTCTCTCGCGCGTTCGAAGGGATGAAGAGCGGGGTTCAAGTTCCGCGGCAACGCCAGCTCCTGGGTGTTTCGGGCCGGGACATAGGTGTCTGCGGACCTGCTAATAGTCTTTACTTTCATTTGGTGAAGGTATGAGGGTGTGGCGGGGATTTTCGGGGGCTTTTTGGGAGTCAGTCGATTTTTGACTGAGTATTATGATATTTCACGTGTTTAAAAATACCGCCGTGCTGAAAAATCTGAGAAATGGCTTGTTCTCGTGCCTTTTGTGTTGTGTCTAAGGCTGTTATTAGGTGATGCCGGGAGATGAGAGATGCCTGATGGGGTTTTTCCGATGAGGCGCGCCGCTGCGGGTGAGGGCTATATGCACGCCGCAGCACCCGGGGTTTAGCCAGTGCTGCGACCAGTGCTGCGCGAATGGTCGTAATTGCAATTCCTCATAGTAACTACTGAGTAAAACACTTCGTAGTCGTATTTTTCAATTATCGCAGAGACGATCATGAACGATAGCTCACTAAAACCTGATGACTATAGGATTATTGGACGTGTGACTGATTGGGGCTTGAGCTCGGAGGAGGCAATGCTAAGAGATCAAAACCAGTACTTCTTCTAAAGTATGAGACCGAGGAAACCTCATGCTCCACCTAGACATGAGTTTCTACCGAAAACTTCTCAGAGAATGTTTGCGCTCGATACTGTACGCCTAAGAGTTTTCGAGAATAACGGGGGCATGGCAGACTTTCGAATAACTGTAATTATACGCAGTAAATATGTAGAACCTAAGGAACAGGAAAGTAGCGCAGGCACTCTGTTACTAGAATCCTCATACAATGAAAAGCGTGGATGTGAGTCTAATCGATAAGGCTCCTTTAAATGGGGTTATTCTTTCTGGTATGCAAAGACCAATTTGGAAATTAGCTGCAGCACTTCTTGCTGCGTCAGCCTCAATACTAAATTGTGTGTCTTCAACAGGTCGACCATCAGTAACAGTAATTGATCCCTCAATCGACCTTGCTTCAAAGCCTTTCCCGCAATCGAAGGGCCTGTTTTGAATTAAATTCAGCTATGGTGAAGCTTCAAAAAGCTCAGAAAGCACTCCCCAACTTTTTCGACTCCCCTAACAAAAAGTGTGTGCATCAAGCGAAGCAATAGAGAGTAGTGGGCTATTCCAAACTTTGATCTTGGTACTAAGGTTGATTTACGACAGCGTAATATCGAAAGGAGCTAATAGTAGTGCCACGAGTGGCGGCATGAAAAAGTTTTACTCAGGACGTTGTTCTTGGAGGGGGAGCAGTTTATACAAAATGACAAAAAGGATTTTGGCCCAAGAGTCTTTGTCCAGAGGTGCTCCAGAGCATTTTTTGTGTACGCCACCTAGATATGACTTTCGTAAATCTGATTATCACGAAGAATTATTTCACTATCATTTTGTCTTTACAATCACAATTGCAAAAATCTTCGTGAATGGATTTACGATATTGATATTTACGATGATTTGCCAAACCGTGCAATTCTGAACCTATGGTCTTACGCACCACTCGGTTATAATAAGTACGAGACAAGTGCGTTGCCTATTTACCATGTAGAGATTGTATTTTGTTTTGAGAGCTCGATGGTCTGTCGTAAAAGGTACCCTCTTTAAAACAAGTGTAGCTTTTTTATTTTGTTTGGCGGATCTGAACAGTGGTTTTTTTCATCTCGGTGCACTCAACTTAGTATCAAAGCATACCAGGTGGTCTTTGATCACTGCTCAAGTCAGTCTCCATTAATTATAATTGAAAAGGAAGAAGGAATAAAGTCTATAATATCACTCAAAGACTTAAATCATCTAAATTCTTTAAATCAAAACCAGTCTTGTAAAACCCGGCGAGAACAGTGGCAGTTCTGCTTTGTAGAGGAGGAGCCAAGTACATTGTATCTTTGCTTGATTCATTCAACTCATGCAACTGCCCCTCGAGCTTGAGTCACAGTATTTTTTGGCCCGAGAAATTAAAATATTTAAAAGCATCACTAAGTGGATCTTTGCCTGCAATTGCTGAAGTTAAAACCACACTTATTCGTCCTTAACATTTAACCCACACACTGCTCGAGCCCATGAACACCCGAGGGTCATGCATAGTTAGCGTTCGTAATAAGTCACAAGCGCTTTATTCTCGTCTGAAGATTCATAAAGTGATAACTTCGTAGAAAACCGACGAGCTCGACGGTCATAGTCAACCACAAACGATCACACGCCGATGACTTCTCTTCAATCCCAATCTACTTTTTCTCATCCCCAAGCCTCTTCAAATCTGCGTATAAGGAGTGTATTAAGGAATTAGTTGATCTATAAAAAGACGCGTTGTACGTGTATACATATATATTTTGCACCGCCGCCGGGACACGCTCTGCCTCGGCCGCGGCCACCACATAAGTCCCGCTTATGCACTTCTCTGCGCTTATATGGTGATGTCTAGCACCAAGCTCACGTCGTCCACGTTGGGCCGTGACAAGTCCTCCAAGAGCGGCAACAAGTCGAGCAACTCGTTGTCGTGCGTATCGCTGAACCAACTGGAAATGGGCACCGAGTGCTGCGGATGGAAAATATACAGGGCCGGCGAGTTGTCGATGATTATCAGGTCCTGCAACGGGCGCCCGAGCTGCGACAAGTTCTTGATGAAGTTGCCCTGGTAACTGTAGCACGAGTCCCGGAATAGCCGCTGGTGCACGGCATGGTGGATATCCAACTTGTTCAAAAGCGGGTCGCCGTATTTCGCCACGGACGCCGTGAATACCACCACCTCGTACCACTGGCCGACCTTCCGCAAAAACTCGTCCACGCCGGGCCTTTTGATCACGTACACGTGATGCACCTGGTCCTCGATTTCTACGGGAATCACGAAATCCGCCGTGCGCAAGTACTTGAACGACAGATGCACAAGGGTCTCGTCCAAGTCGAGCACAAGACACTTCTTGTTGCCGAACCGCTGGGTGTCCTTCTTCCCCAAAAGAAAGCCTGTTTCTGGGTTGAACGCCTGGTTCTCTTGCATAGCAGACAAGTCGAAAGCCGCGGACTCGCCAAAAACGCTGGCTTTTTCCGCAAGCAGCTCGGTGTTGTCTGGGACCTCGGGCACGCTCGCCACGATCTCGGCCTCGGCCACGGCTTTTTTGGAGTTTCCGGGATCCAGCTCTTGCGATTCGGAGCCTTCTCGTTTGATGGGATCTAGCTTGCTCGACTCGTCGTTGGGCACCGTGAGCGTGTCGCTCTCGTTGACGGAATTGTCGTCTTCAGGAGCCGGCTTTGCGGTTTCCACAGCGCCCTTTTTTTGGGACAGGTGCTCGGTTTTTGCACTTTTATCTGTGGCGGCAGTCGCTGCCACCGCCGCTGCAGTTGCGGTTGCGTTTGCCGTATGTGTGACTTTCCCGGCGGCAGATTGCCGTTTTGGGCTTGATTTTTTGGCGGGGGCGCTTCTCGAAGTTGTTTGTTTGGGCGACTTATCCTCCGAGTCGCTCGAATTGTTACCTCCACAGCAGAGAAACGACGTGAACAGCCCCATGATGATTATAAAGAAGGGCAGATGTGGCTATTTTGAATGTAGAAACGGTTTTTCGTGGCCTCACAACAAACTGGCGGCTCGATGGGCGGGAAAATAATGGACTCCTGTGGGATTCCAGCCCTCGTATCGATCCTGCCTAACTATCGAGACAACTATGTATAGACTCGGGCCAAAACCGTCAATATATCCAGAGACACGCGTTTTTATAGCTCTCGGGACCAAGGTCGGGTTCCAAAAGACGGTGTTGGCTTTTTGTTCCCAAAAGACGCAGATATTACTCCTCACTATAGTAAAGAACACAGGCGGCAGACGAGGTGATAGCGATTGATTCTCGACGCTCGCGCTTGCTAAGAAATACCTGGAAAGTGTCGGGCCCTGCGGATGGCTGCAAACACAAAGAGGTCCTAATCAAAAAAAAACCCGTGTGTGCGTGTTTTCCTCGTGTTTATATGAGTCACGAGCTAGTATCGAGTGTTTTCACTCAAGCTCAACAGCCTCGCGCAGACTCGACGAGCTGCAGTGGGCCAGCCAGAAAAAAAATAGGGCCCTGCCGCAGTGCCTCGGGCAACTTTAATTGCAAAGTCTAGAATACAACGGCATGCCATTATGGTCTTTTTCTTATAAAGATCAAGCTTAGTTAATCTTTCAGTACTAGTAGGTGTATTTCTATGGATCTATTACTTTTTTAGTTATTTTTTCCCGTTCCCCGTTGTGTTCTTGGTACTCCCGTTTCCCGTTGTTTCCGAGTGGGCCTGTATCCGCTGCACTAAAACCGAGCCTGCTTGTGGGCCAAGCAATTGCTCGCCCGAGCATTCCGCCCTAGGTGCGAAAGGCCCCACAAAAATATAAAGGAGATATCCAGACACTCGGGTCGGGAATTGTCTGGAGACTTTTTGGGCAAAAGGGAGGCGGTAAAGGCTTTTTTGGGATGACGTGGAAATTTGGGTGTTGTACCTGTGAATTATTTGCGTGGGGCTTATCTGAATGAGATTTCTATTCAGCTTTGCCAGAGGCTTATTAGCGAGCTTAGCTGGCTATTCTTGACTAACTAGAGCTTTGTTCGCATGAGATATATGGTTGTGTTTCATTCATTTCCGCCGCCATAGCCAAAACCGGCTTTTATGTTTGTGAATGAAGTATTCGAAAGCTCTACATAATAGCAACATACGTTAAGATCTGAAGATGTTTGGGGTTTTTTTTAGTGGGTTTTGGGAAGCCAGCGAAGTACCGGCCACAATGGTCCAGATCTGGGATGGCCTCAAGATCCCGATCACGTGCTGCAACGGTTCCGCTTTGGCTAGAGCCAGCGTGTTTCGTAGGATCTCTTCTGAAAAGTTTCATATAATAACAGTTGAGCAAAATATTGCTCCGTCTTTCATACCCCCTTCTCAGTTTCTTGTATCTTGTATCTTGTGAGTTGTATTTTTTTGTGTGCTAAAATTCATTTATTCAGGTGGGTGCTGACGACAAAGGCGCGCTAGAGCTTAGGTCGTTGGAGTTTTTCCGAACCAAACGAGACAAAGGGCTTTTGAAGATATATAATTTCGTATATTGAGGGAAGAATACGAAGAGAGTGTAAGCTTCGCCAAAAAGTATGGCTGACATCCACTTTGTTCCTCGGTTCAAAATAGCTTATATCCCTCCTCTTTATATTAGATGATGTGTGAGTCAGCTCAACGAGTCACCTGACTCTTGGATTCTTGCCAGCTCGCAGCGGGAAGTAGGTGGTAGAATTCCTTGATTGACGTTTAAAAAATTTTTTTTCCCTATTTAATAAATATCTCGAGATAAATCAACCTAGAAAAGTGTACCATGATTTCGGTAAATACTCTGAAAACACAGAGTCCATGAACGCTGAGATTGACGGACCCGAAGTCAACTCAGCAATATGGCTGGAGCTCAGAGCGGCGGTCTTTGCAAGATTGGGGAATCACGTGATCGCGAGCTCCATATCGCTGCTCTGTGGAAGAGACACACTTGAAGAATGAGGCGGATGACCGAGACAATTTAGAGACTTACGCAAAATCCGCTATCTTGTCTGATTTTCACCATGAAAAATATACATTTTCTTTTCCTCCTCTGTTGCTTCTCGTCCCAGCACCTGCTACGCGATCCCTTCAAAAGAGACGCGCGCGCGTCTCACCTCTTTCCAAGCATTAGCCAGCCACCTTTGATTCCCGAGCAGTTCGCAGAAAAATAAAACAGTCTCTTTACACTTTCTCACTTTTTCTGCATTCTGCTGGCAAAACCCAAACCTGGCTGGATCAAATCAGGCCCAAAAAGAGGACCTTCAAGGATTCAAGCACCTAGACCAATCTATCTCATCTACCCTACGCATACTATCAATAGGTGCACGGATCCAATACGCTTAAAGCCCTGTTATCGCGCCAGTAGATCACTTTTTCACTCACCTCTAAAAAAGAAAGGTTGCCATAAAATAAACGATGATGGGAAACACAACTCCGAAAGGAGTGCCGCAAACGCCGCCAGCCAGCACGCGGAAACAACATGGATCGAAACCCGTGCCGAAGTTCCAGCTTCCGGAAACCACTCCCGAATCCAACCGGGCGCCAGGTCACGTGCAGCTCCCCACGCCTGCCACAACACGTAAAAAGCCCCTTTTGCTAACTCCACATGCCAAGCTCGGGCCCGAGCACGGCACCACGCTATTCCCGCCGTCGCCGGACTTCACGCCGCAGCGGTCGCCGCGGCTAAAACGGAAAAAACTCAACTTCGAGACCATTTTGCCTCTGACAGACTCGTTTTCCGTTCTTTTACCCAACCACCGATATGTGGGCAGCGGCAGACGGCACGGGGATAATGCGGCGAGCCCGCTGAAAGTGTATGAGCCGCTTGACCTGGCGGAATTGTTCAGGCTCAACGAGAACTTGGCGTTTGAGCAGGATGTTCTAAGTAGTCCTTCGAAACGGGGCCGGCCCCGCAAAAACACCCCTCTTACGCCAGGAAACCAGCTCATTACCGAGGAGAAAGTGCGCAGTTGGCACGGGGGCTCGTTCCGCGGGAGTTTCTCTTCAGATGAAGAGGATTCTCGGTCTGAAACTATAGCCTCAAAGGGGCTCTCCAACCCGTTTTTGGAGTCAACAGATCATGCCAGGGAAAACAGCGAAATGTCCCGCGGCTCGGCGAAAAGAAACCCTTTTGCTGCGGGCGGCCAGAAGGTCGATTACGCCACACACATAGAACTAGTAAACCACCGCACGGGCGAGCGGAAAGTCGAGTTGTTGCTGGAGGAGCAGAAGAGGTTCAAGCCCAAGAAACTCAACTTTTCCGGGATTTGAGTGGTCTATTCGAGTTGGGGGAGTATTTAAAAGGATTGGGGAACGCTCGATGTGTTTAGCTCGGGAGGGTTCTATCGCTGACTGCATCGCGATATAGAATGTATCGTAGTGGGTTGTCTACACAAGGCAGAAGACATTCTCACGGAAATTGTGCGTCCAAATCTTGCGATTTTTAGGGAGCTAGGCGCTTGTCGAGCGAAGGTCTTCGTCTTCGAAGCCAGGAAAAGACCACAGTTCATAAGCATGAAAGTCTTGTGAAGAAGATTTCTGAGAATCACGGACGCTGAGTTATCAAATTCTAGGATCGATCTTCACGAAACTGGTTACATTTCCAAACAACGTCGGCTTACAATGTGGACTTTGATGAGATTTCTCGTGAGTGCTAGGTCTTTGCTAGCAGAGATCTGGAGTAACTTGATTGGTAATGAAATATATTTATAGTCACTCGTTGAATAAGAGCCATCTCTTTTCAGAGAGACGGAGATATTCTTATGTTGGACTTGTCGAGACAGTTGGCGTGCTCATGTAAGTTCTTTTCATTCAGAGTTCAATGAGCTACTTGTCACGTCTTAATACCAGTCACACATTGATCATCGTGAGCTCATAAATTTATGTGCTTTGCAATAGGAAATCATTTTAGGCCTTTCGGCCATATCTCGAAAAGATCAGGGCATTCTGATGTTGGTCCTTACAGCTTACCATCTCCAGTGAAATCATCAGTATTCTATGAAATCCGTGAGAGGACACATCACGAAATGACAAGCCAAATAAGTATCTAGAGGTTCTACAAAGGGCAACTACTTCGTTGATCCTGAATAAAGCGAAATCTTGATATTCGAGAATAATGGAAATATCCTTTCCAAGTTCTTGTCGAAGGCTTCTTTGGAATGCGCCAGTGATACACAAAAGCTAGATTACCTCGGTCAACACTTTTAAGATTCAGCGCTGGCCGTCACACATTTGGTTTTTACACCAGTTTTAACTATTCTACTGCTTGTAACTTGCAATTCTTTTTTTTCTTTGATATTCACTAGCAATATTTAACAATCCTTGAGGTCGTGCTTGGAACCTCTGATGACTATGCTTAGAGATTATAGCAACTGAGGTTCATTGATCCCTCGTTTAGCAAAGTTCTTTTCACTATTTCGAATTTTTTTCTCGAATTTTTTTTTACTTTTTCTTTTTCTTTGTTCTTTTTCTTTGTACTTTATCCTTTTTCGATCTTCATGATCCTTCTGATATCTTTTTGTCCATTCTTGTCTGTTGTCTGTGAGAATCTTTAATTCTTGGTCATGTTCTTGTTCTTCCGCTTTCTGTTTCTTGCGGCATTGCTTCGCTTGCGTTTCTTTTGGGGTTTTACTTCGAGAGGGGTTTCAAGCACCGCCTTTGTCATCTCATCAGTCCCTAGCATGGAAATCTTGCTTCCTTCCATATCCTTTTCAGCTGCTGTTCAACCCAGCTGTTTCTCTTTCTCGAGGTCGAATTTGTTCCTCATACTCGTGTATCCTTCTCTTACTCGATGAAGGAAGTCTTCAAGAGCCTTCATCGACTGTCTCAAGCTTGTGACGTCTTCATTCAAAAACGACTCAAACTCCTCGAAGTCGAGGTAGTAATGCCACGACGTCTTTTCCTCGAATTCGTCTACGTGAGTGCATCGATTGATGTCCTGGGAGTGGACTTTGCCCTCGGACAATTTCAGTTCGCAGAAAAGCTCGTAATTGTGCAAAAGCTCCTCTCTCGTTGAGTTGATACTGGTGACACTATCAGTGATACCCGTAATTCTCTGACCAAAGGCAGTCTCAAGGCTGTCAAAACTGGTCTGAATGGATTTGAACTTGGCGTTCATGTTTGCAAGGATCGAGCCACAACTTTCGATAGTTTTTGCTCCTTTTACAATGTTAGCTTCCTCATCGCCCAACTCGTCTTTTAAGATCGAGAGTTCATTGTCTACGGCAGCTCCATGGGAATACAACTCCCACTGCAATTTTCTAATGACCAACATATCCGCGGCCAACTGCTTGATATCATCGTTACAAGACGTCACCACTTTGTTGATCAAGTGAAGAAACTCAAGGCGATACTTGTCTATGGCTCCAGTTAAGACTTGTGCTTCAGCGGGAGTATGTTCCTCGTTAATTTGAGTGAAAACGGCCTCAAGTTGCTGGAGAGACTCGTACTCGGTATAGTGTTGGATAACGGGCAGAATTGGGGAGTCTATAGCTTGGCCCAGGCTCAAACTAGAGAGCCCTGCACTTTCTGCAAATCTAATCAATTTGGGCCGGTACTCGATAGGCGGAGCCTCGTCCTCCTCAAAGTCGAGAAGCAAGAATTCCGTTCTCATCCAGGACTCAGTGTTGGTAAAGAGAAGCTCGCGGCAAGTCTCCACAAAGTCATCAGAGTCTGGACCATCTGTCAGCTTATATTGCTCTTTGTTATCAGCGATATTTGAGTCTCCAATGTCCATATCGGATTCAAAAACAAAAGGCGCATCTTCCTCCGCACTTAGAAAGTTATCTACAGCCAACTCAGGTTCCTCAACAAAATCTTTGCTCTCCAGAATCAGAGAGGAGATATACGAGTCTTGACTGTCCTCTCCAGGCGAATAAAGTTGGGGAGGAGGAAGCAACATTGGACTTGGCTCGCGACCTCCTTTGACGTTTTCAGCGAAAAGATCCTCAGCTGGAAATCCATTCCAGCATGTCTCGGGGGACGAATTTCTGCCTTTGTCAAGCAGCAATTCCAGCAGAGAGGGAGACTCCTCCAAGTCATTTTCAGAGAGAAGTGTATGGGCCAGAAACTTCAAGACTGGTCTTTCAGCCTCCAAAATGTTAGTATCAGCTTCTACTATGTTCGCTCCATCTTGGACAGGGCTAATAACAGGAGAAGAACATTTCTCGGGTGCAAAAAAGTGCTCGTAGATTGACTCCTCCTCTTCTTCAGAGTCATAATCAGCCCATGACTTGTTAGTTTTCGTGCAAGGGTTATTCAAACGTGTTTCAGAAGTAGAGGAAACATCTGGTTTGAGCAGGGTCCCTTCCGCGTACTTTTCCATGGGTGGTTTTACAGAATGGCTTTCGATAAGATCAGCCAAGACCCCCGTAGAATTTCCAGCAGAATGATTCAAAAGTTGCGTTTCCAAGATTTGGTGATCGATGATCTCCAGCGCTCCTTGAATGGAAAGAGGCACCAGCGCTTCAGTGGTTGCAAAATTGGTGTTCGCAGCACTTTGGCTGATGGATTCGCTCACACTCACATCTCCTGAAAAGTTGCAAATTCCCGAAATTGGAGCCCCAATAATCAAAGCGATGATTTTCAGGCCTACGACGTCCTCCTCAATATTTGGAAGCGGGTTCGCATCTACTGGTTCTTCGAAAAGTTGTTCATCCTCGCGCGCAGTTGCACCAATTGGGCAAACGTCAGGTGGTGGGGTGATCGCGGCGTCTGACGCAGAGCCGTCGGCGACCAAAGCAAAAGCCGGGACATCCGACTCAAAGGCCGGTGCGTCCGATCCTGCATGCAACTCGGGCTTCTT
>JAKUBE010000270.1:0-16027 GCA_030674755.1 Metschnikowia henanensis | reverse complement strand
GGAAAGTCGGGGCTCTCATTACTCTATGCATTATCTAGACGTGTTGCAGGTTTTTAATAGCTATGTATAGTTTTTTCCTGTAATACGATGTGTTTCTTTTAAAAAAAATGTAGCTATGTATAGTTTCTTCCTGTAACACGATGTGTTTCTTACTAAAATAAAAAGGGCGTGCCAAGAGGGGTTGCCGTGATGGCGGCGTGAGGCCACCCAGGTTCGACACTATGTACGTTTCTTGAGAGTTGATTAGAGTATTTGATATAATAATGTTATGACCTACGGTATCGCTGGAAGACTTTCCCGCTCTTCAGATAGAGACGATGTGTATCTCCCGAAAAAATAAGACGTAGAAAGTAATATAAAACGAGTTGCAGACTGTATTTCATGTACTCTTCCTTCAATAAGATGTGATTATTTTAGCAGAAAAAATACTAACTCGGCGGTTCCAGCGCTCCTCGAAGATTCTGAGCTTTCGAGTGTCGAAACTCAGAGCTTGACTTAATCACTTAATTATCGAGTTGATTTGCAGCTTCTTAAACGTGCTACGAGGCTGACTTGAAGTTTTGCGCCCGAAAAGATTGAAACATGCTTTCACACAGTTTTTTGCGAAAAGAGTTTTTAATTTCAATTCCTGTAGAAGGAGTATCACCATTGCCAGTGTATTGCTAATCTTAGGGTGATGACCGGCAAAACCAAGTGGGTAAAACTTTTAGAACTTCCTTCGAATCTATCTGGTGACGAAGCTTGAAAAGATATTTTTGAGTCGAGCAACCAAATACTACTATTGCCTTCCATCTGGCGATTTTGATCAAATCGCAACCATTCGGCAATAAACACTTCCGAATGAAAATATGGTCAAACCAAAGTCCACGTGGCACTAGTATGAACCTGGGTCAAAAGTCTCGAAACAGATGACGCCCGTCACTAGTGGAACCTATTTACGTATGTGGGTCTTGTGAGGCTACGGAGGGATCTCGACATTTCAGCTCTCGAGCAACCCAGTGAGTGTGTAAGTCGTTATTGTTGCATGACGTGGGAGCTCGATATGATTGGTCAAAAGAATAGCAAACTCAAGACGCCGTCGCTTCACGAGAACAATTTTAGTTTCTCTGCCAGAAAAGCATTTTGTGAATTGTGAGTCTTGCAGATAAAGGAAAGTATTTTGGAATCATGCAGACGGATCTCAGCGATTGCGTGCGTGCCTATATATAGTACAAATACATGATTAACGAATTAGGAATAAAAAAAGAGGACTATAGGTAAGGAAGAAGCGTAGTTTGACACAGAGAGATCACGCTGCGGACAAGAATCATCATTTACAATAAATCTGATTATTGGCCAGTAGCTAAAACAGGAAACGAATAAATTCGCCGAGTCTATCCGAAAATCCTCAAGGAAGATGCCTTTAGTACTTGCAGTCACGGCTAAATCAGCTTTGGTGGTGGGCGCTTCTATTGGTTTGTTTACAGCTTTGATAACAAACGACAAGGTCATTGAAAAAGGAGCGCAAATTTTTCAAGGCGGGGCAGACTACTTGAGGAACCATCTCAAAAGCAAAAGAAATAGAGTGGCGAATAAGCTCGTTGCAGAAAATAGTCTTCAGTTTGTTGAGGAGGGAGAAAAAGAAAGCGAAGCATCAACACCTAGCGTATCTGATAATGAGGATGAAGAAGAAGAATTAGGGCTGGCCTACTTTATCAATGATGCAAATAACTTAGAGTCAAATTCAAGTGGATTTGAAAGGCCCCCGCAAGATACCTTAAGCATACAAAGCGTAGATTAACGTGAAAGACAAGAGTACTAAAGCAGAGCTAGGATCAGCGACATGAGTAGTAAATATATGCTTATGAAATAATGAAAACTTTGATTGATGAGTTGGCCGAGCACGTAATGCATTCATGAGCTAGTCCGGCCCAGTACGCAAAGCGCAATCGTCGCTCAATTCCGATTAATCTATTTGTACGACGAACTAGTAGACTGTATCCACAGCTGCAAATTGTAATGAGCTTGTTTAAGGCTATGCGTTTTTCAATGCAGCGACGTAACGTATGAATGAACAGAAGCTAGGAGAATGTTAGCGTGTCGGAGCTCAAGATTTGAGGCTGCGCAGAGTTAAGAAATTTCCTTAGACAATTTTTGCGGTTCCTACACAAAAGATTTTTGAAGCAAGAGAGAATCGGTTACTTGATCGGGACCTAGACTTATTATTCCTCGTGATGAGCTAGCTTGCTAGTTGGGTCAACCGTTAGCCAGAAAAGTCCTCCAAGAATTCTCGCGTAAAACTGATTCACCTCATGGCGGGCTTTCTCTCTATTTCCAGTAGAATCGCAACTACGTGTAGCTACGTCGATGCAATGTGAACAAATTCGAAAGATCTCGAGAGGGTTTTATTCTGCATTTAGGCCGTATCGTTCCGACTATCTTTCCGAATTCATCCCCAAAAGCAAGGAACGTCTGGGAGAATCAAAGATTACCATCATTAACAGCAGTACAATAAAGTCAATCTTTAAACCTTTACTATTTTTATTTCAAGAAAGAACCTCAATTATTCGAGCAAAGCCCCAAAATTATCATATTTGAACTTTGTTTCATTCAGGCTTTTGCGCAGTAGAAAATGCCCTGCACTCATGAGTAGTTATCCCGAGAATTATAAAGAAAGTTGCCGCGCGATTACCCCACACAATTCAGTATAAAAATGAGCCCTATGAAGTCAGCTGGATTCTCAAGAAAAGAGAAGCGTCTTTTCTAGCCCCTCAATTAGTTTGCACAATGACTACAAATCCTTCTTTGGTGTTGAATAAAGTGGACGACATCTCATTCGAGAATTTCGATATTCCAAAAATTACAGATCCTAATGACGTCTTGGTCGAAATTAAAAAAACCGGCATCTGCGGTTCGGATATTCATTACTATGCTCACGGAAAAATTGGAGATTTCGTTCTCAAGAAGCCAATGGTTTTGGGCCACGAATCTTCGGGGATTGTTGCTGAAGTCGGCGAAAATGTGAGTCACTTAAAGGTTGGGGACAAGGTTGCCATTGAGCCAGGTGTGCCTTCTCGTTTGAGCGATGAATACAAAAGCGGCCACTATAACTTATGTCCTCACATGAAGTTCGCTGCCACACCAAACTCTGACGAAAATGAGCCCAATCCTCCAGGAACTCTATGCAAGTACTACAAGTCACCAGCTGACTTTTTGGTGAAGTTGCCCGTTCACGTTTCACTTGAGTTGGGAGCTATGGTTGAGCCTTTGACCGTCGGAGTACATGCTTCTCGTTTGGGAAAGATTACATTTGGCGACAACGTCATGGTGTTTGGTGCTGGACCTGTGGGTATTCTTGCGGCCGCTGTTGCGAGAAAATTTGGAGCGGCATCAGTGACGGTTGTTGATGTTATCGATAGTAAATTGAAGTTGGCTAAGAATATGGGTGCTGCTACTCATGTCTTTAACTCAAAGACTTCGGGTGCAGTCTCCGAGAAGTTGCCGGCCGGTGTCAGACCAGACGTTGTATTGGAGTGTACAGGGGCTGAAGTTTGCGTACAGCAAGGTGTCCTTGCATTGAAAACAGGTGGTCGATACGTCCAGGTGGGAAATGCTGGATCTTACGTCAAATTCCCGATCACAGAGCTTGCAACTAAGGAGTTGACGCTTTTTGGATCTTTCCGTTACGCTTATAACGACTATAAGACTTCGGTCGATATTTTGGATGAAAACTACAAAAACGGAAAGGACAAAGCCTTGATTGATTTTGAGGCTTTGATCACTCATCGCTTTTCTTTCAAAGACGCCATTAAAGCCTACGACAAGGTGCGCGCCGGTGATGGTGCTGTCAAATGTATCATTGATGGACCCGAGTAAACTGGCTTTCATACTTATATAATATAAGAATTACAAGCCGATGGCACCAAGGCATATGATCACATGTTAGCTTTGTCGTGGGATTCCATTTCGCATGCTTATGAGGTCATTCGCGAGCTCTCTCTCTTCTCTTACCTTTGACTCTTCATTCTCGAGATCGATTCCAAACCTGGCCAACGGGTCAGACGGGGTGAATGTTGAATATAGCGTATTTGAGCTCGGATCATGCGTGTAGGCACCTGGTGAAAATGGCACAATGTAAGACGACGAATTCACTGAGTTTAATATTGGCATGGATGTCAAGTCTACTTTTTGCTGCTGGCGATTGTCAACAAAACCATTATTGAGCGCAGCATTTTCTTGAACGTCAAACAGCGATTGCCTTTCATGAACCTCGCTCAGAAATCGTCTTGTCGACTCTGTCAAAAAGCTGGTTTTGTACTTGATGTACTTCAAGATCTTGAGGTATTTCAAGTCCTCATCCAAATTCTCGTCGTCCCAGTCAATGTCATTAGAATCCTCCTCCTCCGAATCAGATTCGTTCTTGCTGTCGTTCAATATCTCAGTCTTCATTTCATCATTGACTATTTTTTTGAAGAGCAAATTTTCCTCAGCCAGTTTGGCAACCACTGATTTATCCGAGTGAGGCTGATAATTGATAAAAATTTTGGTAAAGAGCGATATGCTCTCACTCAAAATTTGTAGAGTGTCGCCACTCATACTACCTCCCTTCTTGGCAATTCTTAAGTTGCATATGAGCAAATACAACATCTGGAGAACAATGACTTTCTTGAAGTTTATCATGGTAAGTGATAAGCCATTCAAGATCGAATTGAACGGGGAGTTGATAATGACTTTGCTAGGGAATCGAGCCTTCGAGTCGGAAACCTTTTTCTTTCTTCTAGCGGAGAAATCATTCACAATAAAGCCGTCTTCATCAACATCGAATGCATAGGGAAAAGGGTCTGTCAGCCGAGTTTTGTGTTCGTTCAAATGCACGAATTCGTCAGGAACTTCCGAATGAGAGTCACCAACATGGTGAAAGATAATCAAAAAGAAAGCAAGAACCTCTCTGGAAATGTTTGCAATCTTTAGGTAATGGCCCGGAGTAAGCTCTCGATCGATGACAAAATTCAAGTAATTCATCGACCTAATCATAAGGTAATGGAAATTGAGTTGCATTTTGATCAACTGCGTTGCAGTTTGCACATCTGGCAAACCTGTATTCATGTAATGGCGTAACCCTTCTTGAGTAATACCAAATTTTCGAAAGATACTTTCCCCATCAAATGATATCCGATAATAAAGGGATGTGTCATTGAAGTCCGACATTGAAGATACTCCAACGAGTTTCTCTAACGGGCCTGCACTCAATCTTTTTTTTTCTAGAGCATATCTCCAATTTGAAAGATTTTTATCAATTGCCAAAAACTGGTGGTAGTTATAGTTCAAGTTGCCGTCATTACCATCGCCGTCATCATTATTTAGTATCCAATCGAGATGGTTTGTATGCCCTTTCTTAGCGGGAAAGGTAGAATTGTGCACCTCCCCTCCAAAACGATCACGTTTCAAATACTCATAATAATTTGGTGAGAATGAAGATGGGATCACAATGTTCATCAAGTTCAAAAATTCGACACTGGGCGCAAGAAGTGTTTTAAACAATCCATCCACATCACCATTATCGGGCTCAACTAACAGACTGAGCTTTTCAGGCGTGAGCTTGAAATACCGATCAATAGTGACCGGGTTTATCACGGTGGTGTTGATTGTGGGCTTAAATCCGAACTTCAAATTAAAACACTTGAGTAAGATTTTAAATGCCCAGAAGACCTTGACCCGATCACGGCGTTGCGAAGTCGTGAGACTCAAATCACTAAAGAATAAATTATCGCAATTGAGATTCACACCTAAAATTCCGATGAACGCGTTAATTAGCGACAGTAAAACTAACGACTTTTCCTTATTGTTCGTTATAAGTGAGTGGTATAGGAATATCAAATATGTGTGTAATTCTTTCACGGAGACATGGAACACATTCAAGTAAGAAAGAAAGTCGTAAAGAGAACTTACCAAAATTTTGTTCTCCATTCTTCCATGACGAATCGAGAAATTTGGCGATCTATGATTGAGCAATAAGTTGAGATTGAGGGACGGGTCGTTCATCAGAATCATTGCGTAGATTTGAATGACAAGGACAAGGTACTCATTGACAATCTGATAGTCATTCGAAGATAAATTGAAGCCATTAATGGTAGCATCATCGTAGGTGAACATGAAAGGGTACATAGTATGAAAAGCATCATACTCCTGCATGAATATCTCGTATTCGAAAATAGGAATGAACGTGTTGTAATTGAGGAAATATTGCACAATTTGTTGGTCTAGCTCTTTTTTTGAGCTGAATAATTTTTTGAAATTGCTGACAAGCTTAATGAATAGTTCGTAAACATCAATAGGAAGCCCATCATCATCTGGTTCATTGTTTCTGAGCAGACCTTTCATCGTCAAAGGGTTGTAAATGACCTCCAAATCTTTGTTATGGTAATTGTTATAGTTCGAGTAAGATCGATGAAATAAATAAGAGTTTGGGTCATCGAGTAAGTAGTTATGTGAGTTTGTGATTTTGAGGAATGGGAGTTTCAAATTTATGAGAAGGTGGTTGAACTGCGACTCGAAATTTAAATTGTCGTTACCGATCACGAGACCATTTTCGTCGAGATTGAAGATCTGGTCGATGGGGTTGTTGATCTGAATTTTTGTGTTCTTGGTTCTGACAATGACAGAGGGATGCTCTTTCGAGGATTTTGTATTCTCAGCCACATCATTTGCTCTCCCAGATTCATGATAGTTCGATGTAGATTCGAGGTTGAGCTTCTCGGTCACTACGTCGTTAGATCTTATTTGAGACTGTAGTAGTCTGACCTGTCCCTCTAGCTCTTTGATTTTGTTTTCCAAATTAACAGTGTATCCTTTGGGAAAAGATCTGCGAGCCAACTTGTCAGAAACCGTGCACTGAAAACCAACTGCCGCACATTTCGAACAGGGATTTCCCCCATCACACCGTGTTTTCTTTATGCGACAGCGGTCGCAAGCCTGCGATGCTCTTAAGCCCACTTCCGTGTTGATGAATTTTGCACTTACATTCGTCATTGTGAAGCAGAAAAAGCAAAAGAAATTAGGTTTAATCCAAGTAGATTCGCTTGATTTAGTGAGTAGTTCAGATGAGACATTGAATACCGTCCGTACAAGGACCAGCAAATGCAAAGCTTCCCTTGTAAGAATTTTCTCAAAAGAATGCGGAGTGAGTATTCACGCTTGGTATACACAAAAGCTTTTGCTGGCGAGGGTTGTGAGCTAAGCTAAAGCGATAGGAGATGCGTTGGTGGTTTCGGACTAGAGGAAAGGCATTTATAGAAATGCGCATTTACCCCAGAGGGTGCCTCGGTTGCACGGAGAAACATGCTCAAATGCGGGGTGGCCGAAGAGTATGTGCAGGACTGAAAGACAATGGATGTGTGGGATTACTCATTGAAGATCTCACGAATTGAAATTGATTCGCGTCTTTCAGTCGACATACGTAGCGCCCTATGACACGACGGCTATTCAAAATGTGCAAGACTAGTAGCGCACAGTAATTGATGTGCAAATCTCGTCGTGAATCGCGGATTATACCTCCATGGCGTATGAAAACATAGAATATTATACACTGGTCGCGGATGCACGTCCAAAACTTTTGGGGCCAAGTCTACAAAAAACAAGATAGACTCTCGAAACTTAGTGTTTGCCACCGGTTCTCTCTTTTCTCAACTCTTTTTCTTGTCTCTCCACCTCCGCGTCGTACACAATAAAGTCATCCAATGCTTTTCCACCGGGAACCATTGGCAAAACAGGAACCTTCTTCTCGACAATTACCTCCATCAAAACAGGGCCAGCGCAGTCCAAAAATTCCTTAACCCCAGCCTTCATTTCTTCCTGCTTGGAGACTCTGATTCCCTTGACACCCATGGCTTCGGCCAACTTCATGAAATCAGGATTGGACTGATGGGTATGCGAGTATCTATGCTCGTAGAACAAAGATTGCCACTGGGTGACCATGCCTTGCTCCTCATTGTTCAACACGCATATTTTCACGGGAGCGTCTGCCTGCACAGCAGAAGACAACTCCATAAGGGTCATGTTAAACGAGGCATCTCCATCAATGTCTATGACAATTGCATCCGGCTTTCCAATCTGTGCTCCGATGGCAGCAGGCAACCCAAAACCCATAGTTCCCAACCCACCAGAGGTTATAAATGTTCTTGGCTTTCTCCACATAAAGTGTTGGGCGGCCCACATCTGATGCTGGCCGACACCCGTTGTAACAATGACCTCCTTGTTATAGGTTTGTGATTGATCGGAGATCTCTCTAATTAAAGTCTGGGGTTTTATACGGGAACCTGGAGTCTCCAACATGTAGCTGTATGGATATTTCTTCTTCCATGCCTGAATTTGGCCCATCCAATCCTTTCTTTCTTTGACCTCCTTAACCAATGGGATGAAAGATGCCAAATTGCGTGTAACATCACCCTCAACAGCCTCAGTGGCTTCGACAACTTTGTTGATGTTTTTAGGGCTGATCTCGAAGTGAATGATACCACCCTTTCCATGCTCAGCAGCAAGCTTGGCAGCAGGCGCAAACAAACTGACATTACCGGTGACTCTGTCATCAAATCTGGCGCCAAGGGCGATGATCAAGTCGGCGTTTTGCATTGCAGTATTAGCAGCAGCACTTCCGTGCATGCCCAAAAAATCCAAAGATTTCTCATCCTCTTGGTCAAAAGCACCCAAGCCCTGGATGGTAGTGGTGACAGGGATCTGAGCCTTGTCGGCCAACTCTTTGAGCAACTCAGGGCCTTTGGGACTGTTTAGAATACCGGCACCAACATAAAGCACTGGCTTCTTGGCCTTATTAAGGAGGTTGGCAGAGCGCTCGATTGCTTCCGTGGTGAATCTGGCAGTGTAACGTTTCGTGATTTGAGAGAGAGCATTTGATGGCAATGTGGTATTGATGGGGATAGCCTCTCTCAAGATGGAAGCTGTGACGTCCTTGGGTAAGTCCACCAAAACTGGGCCTGGTCTGCCGCTGGTGGCGATCTCAAAAGCCTCGTTGATTCTTTTAGGAAGCTCCGCGACATTTTTAACCATAACGTTCCATTTGGTGCAAGGCCTCGAGATTCCAATGACATCGGCTTCTTGAAAGGCGTCGGTACCGATTGAGGAAGTAACGACTTGACCCGTGAAAACGACCAAGGGGACACCGTCCATCAAAGCATCTTGCATAGGTGTAATGACGTTGGTGGCTCCAGGACCCGAAGTTACCAAAACGACACCAGCCTTGCCAGTGGCTCTAGCGTAACCCTCTGCCATGTGACCAGCACCTTGCTCGTGCCTTGGCAAGACAAATTTAAATTTGTCTGAGTTATAAATGGCGTCAAAGACAGGCAAGATGGCTCCTCCCGCGTAGCCGAAAACGGTGTCGACATGGTGCCTCAACATCATTTCATGAAAGATCTCACCACCCGTCAAACCAATGAACGAGTCGTCCATCTCATTGGCTTTTGCCGTTGGTTTCTTGATCTCTTGTGGGCCTTGGTCGAAAGAAGGGGCAGGCTGTGGTCTTCTGTTTTCAGATGTAATGCTATGACTATTCACGGCCATTTGGCTTTTGGTCGTCGTGATAAATCTAGCCAGTCTTGCCATTGTGACTGCCACCGGCTTCAGACGAGCAGCAAAAGCTGCTGGATTCGTTTTTATGCAACGAAGCATATTGCGCAATTAAGAATAAATTTGTCGAAAGAGGAAAGACGCTTGAGCGAGAAGAAAATGGTTTAGAATTATGCCCGGTGGTCACGCTACGTACTGGTGGAAACTTTTTCAACTTATACTTCTGAGTCAGACCTTTTTTCTTTCTTTTTTTATTTTTTTTTTCACCCAATGGACTGCATTGGAAAAATTATCATTCGCACCAGCGGAGGTTTGCGTCCTGATACTCCTTTCATGGCTAGTCGGAAAGTCAGCTCTCGTTGGTGAGACCTGAAAGAACACTTGAGGTGAGAAAGAAAATATGCATCAATAATAGCAAGCTTTCTTCGCAACAATTGAATATCACAGTGTCGTCGTGTGCTGTCTTGCTGACATGAATGACTGATCCTGTACAGTACTACTGTATATCGTGGCTCGTGGTGAAATGGAAAAAGTAACGTGGCCCTGATCTGCATATTGTGCACCGGTTCCGGCAGTATTGACTGGCGACTCGCGTCGAAATTAATTATAGATAGCGGGGCCACGGCCCACGGCTATACTCACGTCAACGGTTACATGACCAGTGCACTGTGTCGTCGATGAAGTACTAAAGAACATGCGGTGGCTGAATAAACAGCGGTGTACTTAAAACAATGCCAAGCATTTTACTGGCGCATGGCTGTATCTCATACTTCTAAAATAGTTGTAAGTCCTTCATTCATGTTTTATTTGTCGTAAGTTTGCCCCTAGTGGCATGATTTGTTGTGAGAGAATATCATTAGTCCCGTTTTTCGGACGCGGGGGCAGAGCGCTCGTCAGAGGAGCCTTCAGCTACTGCCGAAAATTCTTGCGGCTCAGTTGGGGCTGAGACAGTTTCATTTTGGGCGCTTTGGGGTACGCCCCAATCTAGGAAGTCTCTTCTTACCTCGACGTAGTCGTACGCAAACTCACCAATTTGATCCTCGTCAACACCCATTTCCTCGGCATCATAATCTACTCTCAATTGCAACCCTGGTATCCGATTCATGACGAAGCATAATATGGCAGTCACAGCAGCTGAGTAAGCAGTGGTAGCTAAAATGTAGACAATCTGGATGTACAATTGTTTCCAATTATGGTCGATCCAACCCCCCGCGTGATCGGTAACATTGTCGTATCCAGCCACGGTGGATGACCCGAAAATTCCGTTGAAAAGCAATCCAATCATACCCGCGATACCGTGCTCTGCCAACACGTCGAGCGAGTCATCAACACGACACAAGTATTTTAATTGAGTCAGGAAGTTACAGACAATTCCGGCAACGATGCCTAAAATAACCGATGCCCAGAGTGGAATAAAGCCAGACGCTGGTGTGGCGGCTACTAAACCTGAAATACACCCGGAACATAAGCCAACCATCGACCATTTTCCTTCCAACCGAAAGTCTAATAAACACCATGTGATCGCCCCAAATGCTCCCGATAAATGGGTATTCAACATTGAGTATGGCACTTTCACCGAGGCATTCAGACAGGAAAACCCATTAAAAAAAAGCCATCCGAAATACAACAATGATGTACCCAAAAATATGGTGGAAATATTGTGGGGTCTGTAATTTATCATAAGGTTCTCGTTCCTCCTTCCCAAAAAGGCGGAATAAACGAAAGTCGAGACACCTGATAGGATCTCGACAGGCCCACCACCAGCGTAATCAAGCACGCCTCCACGCCAAGTAGAAGCCCATCCGCCACCCCAGATCCAGTAGACGACGGGCGAATACACAACGGTTGCCCACAAGAAAAGGAATATTAACGCGGGAACAAACCGACCACGTTCAGCCACCAAGCCTCCGGCTATGATGGCCAAAGTCACCAACAAGAATTGCATTTGAAATATGGCAAAAGCAATCCTTGGGTACGCGTTCCCAGACCCATTCTCGCCTATAAGATCTTTGAAACCAAACCAATTCAAATTGCCGATGAAGTTGTTGTTTGATGAGGAGAAAGCTAGCGAGTATCCCCAAAAATACCACTGAAATATTCCAACAAAAGATGAACCGAGCACAATCCAGATCATAGATAGAGCAGATTTTCTTCTAGACAAACCGGAGTAAAGAAAAGCCAAACCTGGCACCATAATCCAAATAACAGAGGAAGCTATTGTGAAGAGTAAGACATAGCTGGAATCGTACTCATCGTTTTCTGTGAAGAGTTGTCTTCGAGAGGCGGCCATCACAACTTTATGATGAGTGTGATGAACTAGTGTGCGTCGTTGTAGAGTCTTTGATGGACCTTGTGATAAACGGTTGTCGCTAATGAAGAGCTTGACTGAAAGTACTTTTCCTATAAAAAGTAAGACGAATGCTTTCTTCAGTTGGATGGGCAAGATGCTCGTGGATGAGTTACTAACTGAAAAAAAAATATCTCGCTACATTGCAAAGTCGTGTGCATATATAAACGAGCCAGTGGCCTTATTAGTCAAGGTTGAGATGCCCGCAAGCAATTCCACTGTCTGCGCAGGAGACGCATAGCAGACACAAATTTTGGAATTCCGGTGCAGGACGACGAGCAAGCTCATTCGACAGAGATTGTAGATATGAATTGAAAGTGTGCAGGTCAAGAGAGTTTTACATTGGGCGGATTTGTTGCTTCTGTTCATTCCCAGTGATGATTCTAACTGGCACGTGCGAAAACCGAACAATTTTCTACGTAAATTCTTGGCAAAAGTAATAATTTGGAACGCTCGCTGGGTAACAAAAATATATTGCGGATTTACCCCTGTAAAATGTCCATAAATGATGAATAGACTTTAACTTCACTGTTGAGGTCATCGGATAACCGGTATTGAAAGCAGGCACACCAATTTAGCTCAAAAGCAATGCGGTTTTGACTTTAGCGCGAGAGAAGAAGTCCTTCATCGCCTGATTCTTCTGACGCTTCCTTCAGGCCTTTTGATATGTACTGATTTATAATTCTCTACTAAGATGAGGGAGAATTTGGATCATACTACGCGTATCTGTCATCTCCGTATTAAATGGTGGTTTGCCGCATCTTCTCTCATAGGCCCAAGCTCAGAGAAACTCGATTAAGTAATGATAGATGAGTGTGATGAAGCACGTTTTCCAATTCGATATCTCTTACGAAAAAGAAGAATGCGTCTGACTAAACGTGAAGATGTGTTTAGTCAGTTCTTATCGCGAAAGTGCTACTCGATACACTTTGTTGTCAACATCTTGACATCCGATTGGTTGCAAGTATTTGAGTCGGGGTGTCGCGTAGCTATTTCTTTGGCCAGTGTTCCACTCACCTACTTCTGCCGCTTGCGGTCCAAATACTTCTCCACGAAATGGACAGTTTCAAACCCCACCTCCACCATAATAAGGATGATAATGATCCATTCGAGTCTTGTGCCTTTCTTTTCATTCAAAACACTGAGAAGCGCGCGTTGCTCTTCCGTAACGTAGTCTAACTTCCGGTTCATGATTGAAATTCTTGGTTGGATATCCAAGCGGCGGCTCACTGACTCGTATATCTTTTCTAATGTGGGCTCGGTCCAGTACAAGTCCGGGGTTTCGATTAGCTCAGAGTATAGGTTGAGTTTTCCACGAAGAAGAAATAAATTTCCTGTGAGCCTCAAAACATCTGCCTCCTTCGAAGTCAATTTCAACCCTCCGCTCAAGATTTCGCTGTTTTGCCTTGTAATCTGGATATATTTCTCCAAGCTTTCCTCTAGAACCGAAAGCCTCGTAGATCTGGAAAGACCCATCGCGAAAGCAGCCATTTCAAGCAGCTTTTTCTCAGACGACTGTCCTTGGATGACCAAAACATCTCCTTGCATAAAAGAGCCCTCTTCATCAAGGGCACCCTTATCGATTTCGACGTAGTCCATTTCTTCGCTTTCGTATTCCAGAATAGGATTCACTGAACCCATGAGCGTAGGTACATATGCTCGCAGCATTTGCTCCTCCGTTAGGCCCCACCCCACTAGAGAACCATTCGCAAGAACCATTAGGTCATACTGGATGTCGTCAAGCGTGACACGCCAATTGATGATTTCGCCATCGACAAGGACGCTATGATGAAGTCCGTTTTGCTGCAAAATCTCGCTGGCTCTCGCCAAATCAATTGTTTCTCCGACCGTTATGGAAGTCACCGGTCTCACGTACTTCCTGAGATCACTGGGGTCAACTTGACGGTTGTTGTATTTCGATAGAAGGGATGAGATTATGGAGTTAGTGGCTACTACCTCTTTTTGGTTTGTTCTCCTCAAGCTTTGAAGAACAGGTTTTGGATGCTTTTTCTTCCCGACGTTGAGTTTGGTCACAGGCGCTTCTGTGACGTGCTGCGAATTGAATCGGTGAGCGTGCAGAAGCTCCCTTAATGCGGGATTAGAACGACGAAGCGCATTGATTGGAATCTTTCTTGCGAGAAACATGAGATTGGACGTGCTCAAATGACGCATCTTACGCACTGAGACGAAGGTGTAGACGAAGTCTTGCACAATGCGAACTTCGACGATCAGTTTTGTGCCGGCTTTAGCCGAGAAGATAACAAAGAAATTTCACGATGTTTTTTGTTATACACTGTGCTAAACACCAATCTTCTGAAAATTGCGGCCCATAGAGGACAGGCCCGAAAACCCCGAGACTGCTCTTAGTTTGTGTCAAGCACTGCTTCGCTTGCGAGTTAAGGGCCCGAAGCACATGAATCGCAGGATAAAAACGACCAAATTTGTGCGGCACCCACACCAAGAATCTATAAGGTAGACAAAACCCTTTGATCAACACAGCCTTCTTTCATGACCGTTGGTAATTTACTGCGTGCTACTGCAAGTGACACGGGATGGAAAGTATAATGAGCCTATTACCGATATGTAATCATTACTTGAAGACCGAGCGCGCACGGCTAAGACATCGCTCCACCAGAAACTGATGGCCGTTTGATAATAATAGCGTAGCTCGCATATGCATATTTTCCTTCTTTTTCATGTTGCTTCAGCTCAAATTCTTCTGTTGCTGATTAGTAAATGTTTGTCATCTGGGTTTGTCCCTTACCATTTCAGTCGGAGACGACTCCGCATGGGTCAGTATCAAGAATAATAAAAGGCATACAAAATTTGTTTAGTCTCGGGTCACAGAAGCTTCAACATGAGCTGGGCAAAGTCTCCCTGCATCAAATCTCAATAAAATTAACTATGGACTGACGCGTGGGTATCATAATGAAGAAAGGCTCCTCGCCGCGACACAACTCACAAGCAAAACTTCTCTTATCTTCACATCGCCTGTATATTATTACAGCTCGTTTTGACCCCCCCTTCTCTATGTTTACAGTTGGTCCCAAAGGGGGCGAATGAAGTGACCCAAAAGTTTTCGGTCCATTATAAAACCCCCCCCCCCCTAGCCAGCCTAAAAAACAAGAAGGCTCTTCGGATTATCGAAACGTTGACCAAATTGAAAATCATAGCGCTTGAAGTGTGCTAAATTCGATCAGTTTCGAATCAACCCCACAGCCGAGCGTGGGCGAATGTTTTTTTTCTGCTTATTTCGCACCTGCCAGCCCAATGCGCGACATTTTTTTACAGGGCGGTGCTCGCTCGCGTCTTTGGACCTCATATTTTGATTATGCCATAGAATGATCAGCGGCTCTTGTCTTTCAGACCGTAATTGCTGTTTAGTTTTTAAATGTATGACCTGTGGGAAATCTTCCAAAAATCTACGAAGGCCATATACAGTATAGGAAGTATTGAAGTGTTGATCATAAAAATGAGACATCATCGTCTTACTACGTGGCATCAGCCATCGCAGCCGAGGCTTGTGTTCGAGAATCACTACTCAAGCATGACAACATCTAAATAGTAAGACTGGATTTTATTGGGCCATAGGTACAATACCCTTCTGATGATAAACTAAATTGGAACCAAGGGTCTAGGCATCTTGTCTGTCGAATATAGAAAAGCGCCTCCGAATTCCCCTACGGCTATGTATATTATGCGTCCGTCACAGAAACATTTTTTCCTCACACAATGTCATGTTTCTAAATATACACCCCGGTCTGAGAAGAGAAAAAAATAAAAGATATATAGGTAAATCATAATCACGTACACGAGTTCGTGAAGAAGATTTCTTTTTTTCTTCTCAAAAGACTACCCCACGCTCACTGAACTTGTTTGCTTAACGAATAAAACATCATGTGGTATGTATATATTCAACTCAACTGGGGAGTGGCCTTTCCTTTTTATGTATGCTCCGGACGTGTTTCTAACAACTTAGCGGTATTTTTGGTTACGTCAACTTCTTGGTCGATAAAACCAGAGGTGAGATCATAGACAACCTTATTGAAGGACTCTCGAGGTTGGAGTACAGGGGATATGACTCGACTGGTATTGCCGTTGACGGCGAAGAGAAGGGCA
>JAKUBE010000269.1:0-16032 GCA_030674755.1 Metschnikowia henanensis | reverse complement strand
GCCAGCGCGTACGAGTTGTTGGAACAAAACTCCGCGGAAAAATACCGCCTTTTGGAGGAGAACAAGGCCCAGATGTCTGCCGCAGAAGCCGAAAAACTTCAGATCGCCGCCGAGCAACACAACCCGGAGGTTTTATACAATTCCAGGTACCGGGAGGACCAGATCGACCGCGCCCACCCCGTATACCGCAAGTATTTGCAGGAAAGGTGGGAGCTGCACGACCTAATGGTGACGATGCAAAGGTTGGAGCAGCATCACGTGATCCCCGACACGTTGCCCACGGTGGAGCCCCGGGCCGACGTCCGGGTCAAGTTCGGCCACAACGCCGAGCCGGAGTTTGCCGACTGGGTCGTTCCCGGCACAAAATTGCCGGCTTTTGCCGTGGCCAGACCGCCTACGATCCATATCCAGGAGTTTGAAACAGTCGACAACGCCTCGGGGTTGTACTCGGTGCTCTTGGTGAACCCGGACGTGCCGGACTTGGCGAAAAACTCGTTTCTGACCTCGTTGAACTTTGGCTTGCACAACGTGCCTCTCACATTCACGGACAACACCATCAGCCCGGCAAAACTCCTCGCAAACCCGCAGTATATCTTCCAGGACTATGTGCCTTTGGTCCCCGAGAAGAACACGCCTACACAGAGAGCCTGCTTGTGGGTTTTTAGACAGAAAACGGCCCTCGAAAACGTGACTTTCACCAGCGAGCACTTCGATATCCGCCAGTTTGTGGCGCACCACGAGCTCCAGCCCATCGGAGCGCATATGTGGAGACAAGAATTTGACCGAAGCGTGGCTGGTGTGAGAAAGCAGTACGGGCTTCCCAAGGGCCGGGTGTTTGACCCTGTGCGTGGCAACGAGCCATTAGTGTAAATAGTAGTAGCACGGAAGTGCAAAAAATTATCGTATCCGCATGGATATATGATGAAGCAATATGTGAGAGGTCGATGTAGCGGTTTGTTGTATATTTTTACGGGTTGGGTTCATTATTCATGGTACTGCTTGAGCTGAAGCAGCGAGATATTGCCCTAAGCTTATACTACAGTTGGCACCTGAGGACTCATCATCCGATGATTCTGTGGAAACAGAGATCTGGGTTAATTTTTCCGAAAGTATCTCGAATAACCTTTACAATTCACAATCCGGAGCTGTTCAGTTAACTAATCTGCGAGTATGTAGTGGGGTGCTATTCCCTCCTTCTGCTAATCTTAAACAATCAGATATTGGCCCTAGTAATTTTGCACCTGGCCCAAGCCGCGCCTCAATGAGTAGCCTCAATTGAAAAACGCTTGTGTCCAGACATCCTTAAGGAGCAGTTAAGAGTGGGATCAAGCAGAAAAAGGGACTCCCTTTTTGAATAAAAGCTCTCTGAATTTCCAATGCTATATTATGTACTTTTTTTAGCCACCAGTCTCCTCTTCAAAGCATGTTTCGATCGCTCAATTACACTGGCAGCTTCAGACTATTGGCCCTAGGCCCTAGAATTATATTGCCGCGTATTTCTTCCCACCTTTGGCGCCTCGCATCGGATCGCGAGGCCCTAGAGTTCTCGCGAAGTCTTGCCTTGTCTTGCCTCGTCAAATAACTATAGCCGTATATCGGTTCTTAACCAATTGACTCACACTTATCACACCTGGACGTAATTTCGTGACCGCATTCGAACATAATCCCAGAATGTCGCTGGATTTCGCCGCAAAACGATTGCAGCTTCGGTCTGCTAATTGCAGTGCTCGTGAAGGCCAGCCCACGCTCCAATTGGCCACAAAATTGGACTCGTCCTTGAAGAAAAACACCAGTTTCATCAAGAAGATCAAGGCGTTGAACGCAGACCTGGCGCCCGCGGTCTTGGCGGAGATCTCGCTGTTGACGTTGGAAAAATATCTCACCGAAATCACCGCCTCGCTAACGGAAGGTCTTTTAAAACTTTCCAAAAACGACGACTTGAACGCCGCCGTGCCTGTCATTTGTGCTTTGTACCAGCGGTTCCCCGGGCAGTTTCTGGCGCTTTTGCTCGCGCACTTGGTCAATGCAGCCGCCGAAAAAGACGAGACGGACGCGTCGCTCAAACAGAAAACCGCGTTGAAACTCATCTTCGAGTTGCACGTGCTTGGAATGGCGTCCACCTTTGGCGAGTGTGCGCCCGAGATCTTGAGCGAGCACGCGGCTCGATATTATGCAAAGGCCGGCTCAAGCTCGGTCTTTGTGACGCTTCTAAAAGATGTGATGGCGTACAAACTAGATGCGGGGTATGCGTTGCCTGTCATCACAACGTTTCTTCGCCGATTCGCGTACTTGCTCCACGGGGATTCGGGGCTTGTTTCAGGCCTGTTTCAGCAGCTGCTCCAGCAGCTTTTCGGCGCGTACGCCACGCGGATCTTTGAGTTGCGCCAGGAAATACACGCCAAGCAATTGAAGCTCGAAATCAGCAAAAAGAAGGCCTCGATCCGCACGGGCAAGATCTTGGCCGAGCACCAGCAGCTCGCAGACGAGATTGCCGAGCGCAAGAGCTATTTTGAGACGCACACGGCATTGCTATGTGAGTTTTTAGCCATCGAAGCGCCTCCTCTCGAAGAGCCCAAAAAAGCAGAGCCCGAACAGGATCCGGAACCGGAGAACCCCAAACAAACGTGGTGGCACGACGCAAAGGAACGCGAGTTCTACCAAGAGGTGCCCAACTACCACTCGATTCTAGAGGCGTTTGACGCGAAAAAGCTTCCGGAATCAGAATACGGGTCGATGAGCGAAGGCCTGAAGGTCAATCTCTTCTTATCCCAGCTCGAGGCGCTTGTGGATGCAAAGGACTTGGAGCTCATGACGGTGGTCATGCACACGTACATCCCGTACAACAAGGCGACGAAGAACCGGATCATCCGTTTTTTCGCCGAGGTCAAGAAAATCGACAACGTGGACCTCTATGCGCGCTGTCTCAGCATCAACGCCGCGTTCTTTCCCGAGGTCATTGCCGAGCTCATAGAGATGCTTGACCGGGGCTTCCGCTCGCAGATCCACTTCGACACCATCAACTTCAAGAACTTGGCCTTTTTCATCGAGCTCGTCAAGTTCAAGTTGATTCCCAGCCACTTGGTCTTCCACAAAATTCGCAGGATGACGCTCAGCATCGCCGGCACTAGCAACGTGGACATTCTTCTGGTCTTTTACGAGAGATGCGGCAAGTTCTTGTTGTTTGAGCCGGAGTATAGGGACACCACCAAGGAAATGCTCGATTTGCTACAAGTGCAGGCGAAAAGTGACCGGTTGCTGATCACCGAAAAGCTCTCCCTCTCTAACATGTTTTTGATAGTGGACTCGTTCACGTCGACGGCGCCGAAACAAGCGCCGAAGGTCGAGTTAACGGTGATGCAGGATTACATCCATCAGTGTGTCAAGAAGTTGGTGACGCCCACAAGCTGCCAGCTTGCGTTTGAGCTTCTTGGCGGAATCAACTATACGAAGGACATCGAGGCCCAGGAGACCTTGATTGAAATATACACCAAACCGGAAGACTTGGGTGGGGACCGCTTGAGCTCTTTGGCCGAGCTCCTCTTGCGCATCGGAGCAAATCACCGGTGCGTGCCTATAATGGTCGTTGAGCTTTTGGTGGAGCAAATCATCCGCGGCCTCGAACTCAATGACTACAGACACAACGTGGCGCGGGTGGCGCAGGTGAGATTCATGGCTGCGCTCTTCAACGCCAAGGTGTTGAACTTTAAAAGCGTGCTCGATTTGTTGTACAAAATCTTGTGTTTTGGGTACCCCAACAATCTCCCCATGCCTGGGCTGCAGCTCGAGATCGACCCGCCAGATAACTACTTCCGGATCCAGCTAGTGTGCGCGTTGCTTCACTCGGTCAATCACCAGAGAGCGAAGGCCATGGGGTTGCTCAATCTGGGGGTCAAGACCACGGAGGGCTTCTTGGTATTTTTGCAGTACTACTCCTTCTGTAAAGTAAGGCCGCTCCCCAAGGATATTGAGTTTGCTTTGCTGGCAGTGTACAACAGCTTCAACGAAGTGTCGAGGCTCAAAATGAACAAGGCCGACACCCTAGCTTCAGCCATGCAAATGCTCCAGCAATACACCACTGGCGCCAAGCAGAAGGAGGCCTCAAAACAGAGCGCTCTGGGCCGCAACGGCCAAAACGACGCAGATTTGGACTCGGTCGACTCGGATTTATCTGCCCTTGAGCTCTCGGACTCGGAAGATGAATATAAAGACTCCGGCGAAGAGCTTGATGATTTCAGTCCTAGTGCTCATGAAGATACTCCCAGAGTCGGAACAAAGACTGCTGGTGAAGAGGATAGTGCTGATGGTTCGCTGGATAGTGAGATCGATCCAGATTTCGACGACGATGATGAAGAGGAACAGCTTGCGTTCCAGCTCCGGTCCAGCACTGCACGTAAAGAGGCTCAACGAATGGACGACGAGCTCCAGCGCCTTCTTAATGCATCGTCAAGTCAAAACCGGTCCGCGGGTCCGTTAAAAATGCCCGCTCCGTCGAGCCTCGCTAATGCGGCGCAAGAGGGAAAAGCGCATGCACAGCCGTTCAAGTTTTTGACGAAAGCCAACGATCTTCGGGAATTGCATCTTCCTTCGAACAACAAGTTCACAGAGAGAATCGCCCTGGAACAGGCGGCTCAGAAAGCGAACCGGCAGAAGATCATGAGCCTCGTGGACAACATGTATGAGAGCTAGATCTATTCTATATACGTGCGAGAACAACCGATCCATGGCTCTATCGCGGCGCCGGGATCTCGCTCAAAACACCTTCACCATGACGACAGTGATATCGTCTTCCTTTCCGCCCATGTACCGCTGCCCCGTCAAACGTGACAATTCCTGGGCAAAAGCGCTTGGGTAGTTGGGGTCTTTTGAGACCTTCACCACCTCCTTGACGAGTTCGGAGGAAATGTCCTTCAATGATTTGCTCTGGGCAAATTGGTCTTTCAAGAAAATTTCCATGTCTTGTGGAATTACGTTATCGGTGACGCCATCCGTGGCAAATATCACCACGTCGTTTGGTTGGAGGTCCCACACGTACTCGTCGCACATGTCCGGGGAGTCTATGATGTACCGCTTGCCCTGGCGCTCGGCCTGGCGCAAGATCGGTTTGGGGATCTTGGCCAATTGGTAGGGGGTATTGAAGTTGTGCGTCTGGAACAGGGTTTCCTCCACGAGCTTGTGGTTTCTAAAGACCCCGCACCAAGAGTCGCCTAGATTGGCAACTCGGAGCTTTCTGTCGGGCGTAAGGACCCCGAAACACGCAGTGGTGCCGCCGATTTCCACCTTGGGAGACTCCTGGACGATGCCAAATGCCTCAGAGAGCAACGCTTTCGGCGAGAGCGCCCCGCGTTTTGGCGCAGCCTCAAACTGCGTTTTGGCGGCGTGGCACAATTCCCGCAGAATGGCACTAGAGTCGTACCCGGCCTCTGCCCAGCCGCCCACGCCGTCGGCTACCCCAATTGCGATATATCCGTCCTTATCTTGTGCAGAAACAAACACGTTGTCCTCGCCCAGCGGCAGTAGCGTGGCGGGGGCGGGCGCCAGCAGTTTGCGCATGAAGATGTTGGACTCCTCGCGGGTTTTCGGCTGGAACAGCACGGCGATCTGGTACGAAATGAGCTTGTCGAAGGACGTTTTGTCATAGTTGTATGCCGTGGACAACGCGGAGTTGGCCGCCGACGCTGCCGCCGCATCTGCGCTGCCGGGCCCGGTCCATCCGTTCTCGGTCCCCTTGGCCCCGGGGTTCTGCTGGTTTTGTGTGGTACGGGCGCTAGAAAAGAAGTTCCGTCTGGCAGAAAACCCAGCGGCAGAAAGCGCCGAGGTGCCCCAGCGCATGGCGCCCATTCGCGGCACACTCGTGACAAACATGGCAAGGAGTACGAAAAAGAGCGATGCAAAGATAAAGACGCGAGAAAAGCGGCGGGTTCGGCTGGATTCCGTGGTTTTGACAGCGCCTGGTGGTCTGTTCGTAGGCTCCATGAAGATGTATTTAGGCTGACTGCATTGCGCGCGCCGTTAACTATGGCGTGTGTGGGGCGAGCCGAGCGAGGGCGTGGATCCTCTATAAAATATGCGGCTCTGGGCCCTGTGCGATTGAGAGAAGGAAGCCGAGCTGACAAATGACATCTGGCCGTTTTACGTCAGGAAGTTGGTTTTTTCGTCGTTCGTTTTCGTTTGACTATAGCAGGTGACCAGGAAAGTCTTTTGGATTGTTTTAAGAAAATGTTTCATCACAAGAAATGATGGTTGCATGCGGCTTTAGGTGGAAGAGTTGGCGAGTACATTGAGGAGAACATTATTGGGAAAGCTTACCCGAGTTCGGCCGGCCCTAGGTCGCGCAACCATATTAGCGTGGCTGCGAGAACTAGTTGGCTTGAGAAAGATTCTACTAAAGAAAATGATAATACAATGAATGATTATGGCCATCGATGATTTTTGTGACAGCTAATGAAAAGCTGTGATCCCGAATACTTTTTGTGCCATCGGATTTTCGTAGAGCAACGTGTTGATCAAGACGAGTCAGAGCGCAAGTATTCATTGATGTGTTATCAATTTGCGGCTGACAACCTTCTTATCTACAGAAAGTGCCACTTGAGTACAATCATGTTGATTTACGCATCTATTGTGTGCATTCATATCACATGCTTCTAGGTGATTGCAATTCTTTAGTGAATCATACAAACACTGGATTCCTCGCCAGCCTATAGTTTCACAACAAAACGTTGGTGATGGTCTTGAAGGTGAAGGGGCTTCTGGTATCTGAGATTGACATTAGCAACCATGAAGCATCGTTTTGTAAGTGTGAGATTCTACGCTCGAAGAACCCCCTTTTCTTTCTCTTCTTCTTCTCTTCTTTTCTGCCGATAACTGCTAGTATTTAACTATGTTGATGCTTATATACTATTCACCCGCGTTCTTGAATCAAGTTATTGATTTGCACAACCTAAAAGCACCAGCTCTCAAGCCAACTAAAATCATCAAAGTGATTCTCATCCCGAACTGACATCCACGAACAGAACAAAGACTTTGCGTGCTCCCTCGCAGAACCCGGCCCATTCAATCAGGTCATCATCACAGAGATAAAAGTTCTTTAAGCCTCTAAAGGACAATTTCGATTCATCATTACGGTCTAGCATATCGTCCAAATAAAAACCAATTATCGGGTTCTTCTCAAATATGAGCTGTCCCCCAGCGTTAACGCTCAAGTATGTTCTCGAGCCGAGAACCTTCATATGTCCTTCTTTCTCAGAATGAAATACAAACAATTTGCTGGTAACAGCGAGTTTTGCAGCCGTGATCCCCAAAAAGCCGAGATTCTGCCCATCCTCAAGAGTTTGAACCGCAAGTCTACCGTATCTCGATGGATTTCGTGAAAGAGCCCCTACTGAAAAAGTAAGCAAGGCTAGCAACCGCATTCTGATCTCTTGCTTGAGGCTAATGAAGAGGGAAAAATAGTGACTTCGGTGTTTTGGCTAGTGGTCTCAGGAAACTTCAGAAAGCTTGGGCCATGAGAGAAAAACGTTCGGGTGAAAGTCGACGGGATGTTTATTGATATATGAGCCATATGATTACAGGTGGCACACTGAGAGCCTTTTATTGTCAGCCACAACAGGGCCAGAAAGTGCAAACATTTGTTCAAGAAGTATTCCTCATTACCCAATGAAACCATCACAACAAAGGTATATTTTGCATGGACTCAGCCACCCTCTCATTAAGTGCTGGGTGTTGTGGCATGAACATGTGGCTGTGAAATTGTTAATTATAACAGCTTTAAACGCGAGCACGGATAGAATTGTCTGTTCAACTTCAAAGGGTAAAATCTAAAAAAGCTTTTGGAAAATACCATAGCGCAGCCGTTCTCTCATTCTGTTATCGTTCTAAGTATGAAATACCATGTCCGTTGAGAAAGAATCTCTAAAACCGCGCTTTTTGTATTGACAATCGCATCTTAGTCACAAACCGTATAGCCACACTTTTTCCTACTGCGCTTGAATTCTTCTTCCTGTAACAATACTCTTGAGTGTTTGATATTTTCACGGAGCAGATGGGCTACGTGTATTTAATTCACTGTCTGTTCAGGATTGTTGCAAATTGTTGAGAGAAATGAAGACAAAGTGAGAGTGAGGTGAGATTTTGTGTTTTCAGACTTGAGAATAGCTCGCAAGCATGTGAAACTGTATTTCTGTTTCTACGTCAAACTTTTTCACACCCTTATTTGGGCCATGCTATTTCCAGTCAGAAGCTGACCAGTCTTTCCTTTTTGAAAATTGGAAAAGTTAACGATGGGCAGCTTTTTTCACGTTTTGTTGATGGAGATAGTAAGCCTAGGAAAAGCAAAGAATTCGCCCGACTGTCTCGTTGGAAGACTAAACTTTCCTTTATTTCTTTGGACTGATTTCTTCCAAAAACATGCAAAGTGCTGGACCTACTTTCATTTCCTATGCTGGTACATTTTACATGCGGCACCCTCTTTTGGGATAAAATTCGGACTTTATATCACCATAAATTGGAAAGATTAGAAACCCTACCAAGATATACGTCACTACAGAAAGGAGAAGTTGAGGCAACCTATATCCAAACACTCTTGAGGACACCCTTGCCAAATAAAATACTTCTCCATATTAGAAAGCTGCCTCTGTAAAAGATGAAGGGCACTTCTGGCTTTGGTCAGCTGAGCCACAAACACCCGGCGGGTACCGTGAAAAAAGTTTGGAATTTCCTGGAAACGCTCATTCCAAAACTACAACTTCAGTAAGAGACGTGGCACCATATCGTAGTTATCATCCGTCTGAGAATCGAACTCACCTTCAAAATCGTAAAGTGCCAATATGCGGATATTGAGCTCTATTGCTTTATAGAGAAGACGATTGCCTGGCGCCGCTAGGCCTTTATAATGTAGCAATAACTCCGAGGCTTCGACCATTGATCGGAACAGGTTGGTGACAAAGATCAAGCTTTTTTTAAGACTACTGTAAGGAGAAAGTATATTGATGATGTTTGCTAGCTGTGTGATTTCCCTCTCAAATTCCTTGACCTGTAATCTGAATGTTACCACGTCGAAGGACTCTTGGGAAATGAATTCTTTCAACCGGTCATACACTTCTTCAAGGCGGTTCTGACAATTTATGATCTCGACGTCAAAGTCGAAAACCAGGAGATTGTTAGGATTCGTGTCGGTTGTATTCTCGGTGGCCGGAGGCCCCTCTTGAGCAAACTGGATTGCTGCCACCTCATGATAAGCCTCTTCCTTCACTGACTTTATTAGAGGCATGAAAATGAGAAGTAAGAAAGGTAGTATTCCCAGTATCATGTGACGCATGTAGAAGCTGACAAGAAAAAAACGTCCTGCTCGTCATGCGTCTATGCATCTTTATAGAAGACCGGGAAAACCCTTACTACCCCATTCTCGAGATCGTGGGGTTCACTCAAAATTTTGATGGAACCGAATTCACTTGTATGCTTGAAACACTGTGAAAGAATTTGTGGAACGTATCTCTCGTCTGCCTGAAGGTATGCTCATAAAATTAATTCCGGAATCAGCGAGACTTCACGGTCTTTTCCATGCTTTGAGTTGCTGGAAGAATTTGTTCGATTCCCGAAATTTTATGAACAAACTGTACCGTATACACAGCTACTGCCAATCGTTTTAGATAAGTAATGAAATGAATGGATACCGATCTTTGATTCGGCTCACAGTTGACCTTAAAATTTGAAGCACTGATATTACCTGAATTTTTGATTTGAACTTACGTGGCTTCAGATACACAGTGATAAAGGAAAACTTTAAATTTTCGAGCAACTCAATTTTAAATCAGTTAGCCGATGTACAATTATATATATCTTTAGCTTTCTCAAAAGCTATATCAACAACCTACACTAACTCAATAGATCTAGAACTAGATCTAAAACTAGATCTAAAACGAGGTCTCAAAGTAAAAAGTGCCTTGACTCCCACTTTGTTATGATGAAACTTTTCAAAATCATATACATCAGCCATACTCATTGCAAGGTCAATTTAAACTTAAAACTATAGTGGTACCATAACGGCGTATCTTCGTAACCCGTCTCCCATTCAGATTGGCAGTCAACCCCGAAACCTCTAGAAAAAGCTCGAGAATCTGTCTCCCGGCAACCGGTTGATCAAAAACGTCGGCTGCGGCTCCGTCGGCTTGGGCGTCCGCCAGTGGTTGACTAACCGTGCAAACACATCACTCGCCTTTCTTTTATCACGTGAGCGCACAGATCTCGAACGTTTCCAGCGCAGGCTTCTGTGTTTGCGGCCCAGATCCTGTTGAGTTTGTGTGACGCCGTGCAGCATAATTGTTTCGTCGATGGACGCGTTTCGTGTCCTTCGCAGCCGCCTGAAATGTTCTGCCAACCACTTGACCAAATCTCGCGGATGCGCTGCCAACTCCGGGGCGTCCACTGCAAGCATCAGCTCGGTAAAAGAGTTATCCTCCCACTCAGACTCCTCGGTTTCGACCCCTGTAAACCTCGCCACCCGGATTCCTTGCAGAACCTCGAGATCCTCCATTAGCCGCCGGTACCGAGTCAAAATCGTCAGCCCACGCATTGGAACGGGAACGGGAGTATTGGGCGCTGCATGCAAGTTCAGTTCCCCTGAATCCGTGTTGAGAATGGGTTCAAACTCGGCCTGGGGTGGCGAGGCGCTAAGAAGGTGCCGAAAATCGCCAAAAGACTCCGAGATCGCCTCTGTATCGGGAGTCTCGTCGGAGGCAGTCTTGCGTTTCGGTCTGAGGGATAATTCAGAGGTCTGCGACAGCAGAAACGAGTCGCTAAGGCACGACAGGTAGTCCTCGAGAGGAGTCGAGACCTCGGAATCAACAACGCCGTTTCTTTGGCGCCGCAAGGAGAGGAAGTCGCGGATGATGGAGTTTTCATAATGCGGCGCAGAGTTGAGCCGGATCTCAGGCGCTGTGTAATAGTTCATAGGCAGCGTCATGCCGTGCTGATTGCGACTATAAGGACTTTGGGTGAGAGGAATTGATGAAAAACTGATATTGAAGCGAGAAGAATCTTGACAGATGGGTCAGAGAAGAAGTTAGGTTGATTGACGAGAGTGATGACAAGATCTATCGAGAAGGTGGCTTATGCTTAGTATAGACCGACCTCGAAAAGTGTTCAGGCAGATTTTCATGGAGCTTTTCAAGCACCCAGGTCTTCTCAAATGAGTGAACTTCTTTTTGTATTTCTTGAAAAATTAGGCTTGGGTCGGGTGTCAAAATGGGTGCTCTGCTGGAACAAGTTTCGTTTGCAGCCACGCTCGGTGCTGCCAAACTTGCAGGCATATAATGTCATATAGCCGCGTGGTTCAGTGATAAAAGACGTGTTGATTCTGAATCAAAATCAACAAAACGCTATGTTTCACTTATTTTTTGAGCCCTATATTGGAACATTCTGATCACGTTTGTTTGTGGTGGCTTTTCAAAGGAAAATCATTTTTGTTCGTCTAGGGGCTGTATTATGCTGTCTTCACTATATGCACTCCTAGAAGGGTCATGCTTAGTAGACTACAAGCTACACGCGAGGTGGATAGTATTCTAGGAGATTGTTTGACTAGAAAGCTTAGAGGGGCCGAAATATTTTTTTAAAATGCCTTCAGGTATGCAAGACGAGCGGGAAAAATATGAAAGCTCTGGAATTTTTTCAGGTTAGATCTGCCGGTAGTTCCTATAAGAGCCCAGAAACCGGTGCTATGAGATTTTTCAGGGAACACAGAAACAGCTCAATGCCTCACATTTGGAACCATTTTGGTGAAGAGCTTCCGGCTATTCCGTCTGCCAGCGCCCTTTCCTTCCTCATACATCGGTTCCTCTGGTCCGTTATATGCAAGAGAGGTTTGAATTCGGTATTTTCACCCCATGACTTAGTAAGAAACATTCACGTTTTTCCAAAACACCATCTTCCATAAGGACATGCCACTTCATTCTCTAAGAATAGTCTTCTTATTGACCCCCATGCTCTTGATACAGATCGTAATGCATGAACTACCTATCACTGTAGTCCAGTTCCAGATCACTTCAGACCAAGATGAAGACGTTTTTCCCAAAGCTCACGATAAATATAAACGAGCCCCTCTGGAAGAACCTAAGGCATAAGCACCTTACCAATCCCAATTCCCCATGATGAAAGAAATCACTGCCATAACCTGAATCTTGAATTGACCTGCACACAGTGTGCGGCTTCACGGCTCGGGCCCCACTGCGTCGTGTCCAATCAAAATACTCAGTCGAGAATCTGCGAAAAAAAACGAAGCTGAAATATTCAATTACAGCTATTCGGACGCAGGTTTAAAGACTCAATATACACAGAAATGTCCACTTTTAACGTTGTCAGATACTCGCTTCTTGGCGCCGGTGTGGTCTACGGATTTGCCCACAGATACAACTTGGAGCTGGCTCACGAGCAACAGCAGAAGTTGGAGCAATGGAAGAAAGAAGAGAAATTGATCAGACAGGCTAAGGCCGAGTACGCCAAATTGAACCCTCCACAGGAGAAGGTCTCTGCTCCTTCTTCCAGCAGCATTAACTTCGAGGACCCCAACTTGGATTTTGGCCTGGTTTTGGAGTCGATGGTGCAAAAATTGCAATAAGCGTTTGGGTCCTAGTGAAATCTTCCGTTTTAGACAGCCTGGAGTGCTGCAGAAGATGGAGACTTTGGTAGCCGTTTGGTGGCATAAAAATAGCTGGGCCAGTCGCTGGTCCGTCAAACTAAAACACCTTGTTAGCTTGCTGCGATGTGTTTGAGCATATGTATAAATACAGATATATTCATGATCCTGCTGAAGGGAAGCATTGTGAAGAAACGTCGAAAATTTAGAGGTTTACTCCTTAATATTTTTGGTGGATCTGTAGATTGTTCGAGAAAGGGTTTTGATCAAATGGATCTTATTACACAGGATGCGTCTAGCCAAAGTATCTTATATTAGGAGGCTCTTGGATCTCGACCTATTTCTTCATTTTTTCCTGTCAATTAGTATGAAGTTTCTTTTTTCTATATCTGGCGCTTCCACCACCTCGACATTTGCAGGGCTTTGTGAACTGCTATGAGGTCTTTGCCTATTTGAGGTGTTCACAAGCGATAGCGAATTTTGAAAAAAAAATTTCCAGAAAAGGCATGGTTTTTGGAAAAGGCTGTCTGCCAAGATCTGGCAAAGCCTTGAAAGAGTTGTTTCTCTTCGGATCTCTTTTTCGTTCCAATAGTGTAGTTTTAGAGCAAAGCCGCGATACTTTGCAAAATCCTTTTTAAAATGTACAGCGGAGCATTCAACGCAATTAAATAACGGCTATTGATTTGAAATTTGAAATTTTACGAGCAAATCGACACTTATACCAAGAGTCTATTTTTTTTCTGTGCCAACGCCTTATTGTCGTTGTTCTAAGTTCTGGCTCTCGTAATGCGTGTGTACGTCACGAAGTAAGAGTACCCCTATCCACCACGTAGCGAAATTTTGAAAAGTGACCAAAATAGCTCTAGTGTTCCGTTTTCTCTTACTCGACCCGCCCCCTTGGCTTTTTTGCCATAAATACCGATTTCTCCTCTGTTGGAGGCTTTAAACGTATCTCTGTAGTGCACGAAAGGGGCACGTGACCAGCCGGCCCACTTAACAGCCGTGCCGTGACAAAACGCATGTATAATTAGTCCACATCATTCTTGATAATGGAGCAGAATGGAGATGGTGCTCGAGACCCCGTGACACCGAATAAAGATTCAAAGACCACACCGAATGAAGCCCCTCTGCGAAACAGCCCAGACTCAGCAAACCCTGATCGTTCTTCGCTCACTTATACGTGCCCTATATGTGGGGAAACGATGATCTCACTAGCGCAATTGAACCGCCACATCGACGATGTGCATAGCCCGGAATCTGATGTGTTTTCAGGAGCCAGCGGCTCGGGGTCGCCAAGGGCTTTTTTGCATGCAAAATCGAGCAGATCGATGCCGCAGAAACGCACTCTCAAACTCGATCTCCACGAGAATACGTCTCGATTCAGCCTCAGCGAAAACGAACACAAACCCGATTCTGCTAGCGCGCCGAGGTTATCACGTGGCCATTGGAAGTCCCCGTCGCTTAAGGGCCCGCAAATATGTGCATTTAAGGGATGTAAGAACGTGCTAAATGTGAGAAACGGAGTCGTAAACTGTCGCAAATGTGGCGATCTTTTTTGCAGTACCCACACCCAGTTCTCGGCCCGGCTCAGCAACGGGCCGTTGGACCTAAGCACGAAAACAAGGCTCCCCGTCTACGACTCGAAAAACGGCGTGCTGGCCAAAGTGTGTCAGAATTGTTATATGCAAAAACCAGGCGTGCTTTTGGGCACACAAGTGGAATCGGTGGACTTGACAAGCGAGTATATGGCCAAGCGCCGCGTGACTTCAGACCAGAAGGATTTGGCCCGCAGCACGGTCCATGCGAGGTTCCTTAAACTCGTGAATTTGCACTCTCAAAGTTACTTGTACCATCTACATAGAGGCAACGCGGTGCTCCTGTACTTTGAGTCGCTCACAAAGCCGGCGCAATTCTCCAAAGACCAGATTCTACGAGCGGAAAAGGAAATCGTGGGCGCGGGCAACTGGCAGGCCGATGAAGACGCCACTCATTGTAAGCTCTGCTTTGCAAAATTCGGGCTTTTGGTCCGCAAACACCACTGCCGGCTCTGTGGATGCGTGGTGAACGGCGGTTCTTTGACGCTGTCGGTGCCGGCGGACTTTTGCTCTGCGCAGGTTCCTCTTGGTCTTCTTCTTACAAAGCTTCACACGTTGAATTATTCACCTGTTGTAAAAGAAAACTGGGACACGCTAGTGAACACAGAAACAAACGCTTCTGTGTCCTCTGCTGGCTTTCTGGTGCGTGTGTGCAAAACATGTAAGAACTTGCTTCTCCACACGGCACGTGTGAAAACACTGGCCACTGCTCCAGAATCTGCAGACGTGCTTAATGCATATGACCAGATCTTGGCAACCAAGGCTACAATCATTAGTACTATGGCTCGATACAAGGCGCTCATTGAGGAGAACAAGGAAGCCCACAACCACCAGACCAACAGATTGAGGGTGCGTTTGCGGAAAGCAGTGAAGGATCTTGAGATCATGGTGAACGCGTTCATGAACAGATTCTTTGCCATTGATCCACACTCGAACAAATTGGCGCCCATTCATAGCGCCAGAATCGTGATCAACATCTACAAGGCCCTGGCCGCGTATTTGCAGGAGTCAATTCTAGAGTTGAAGCAGCTAAATGAGAGTTTCCAGAGCGCAGAAAACCAGAAGTTGGCGGGCCAATTGAGCAGCGTAGTCAATATGGATGGCACGCCAAAATCAAGCTCGCTGCTTTCGGCAACCGCACTGCCGACTCCCAAACCGAAGCTCACTAAGAAGCAGATCAGAGAACTACGCGAACAGCTCATGGTTACTAGTGAGCAGAAGTTTATTATCGAGAGCTTGATAGAGGACGTGAAAAGACAGAGAAAGTTCGATGAGTTGATCCCTTTGGAAGACAACAGAAAAGAGTTGGCGAGCAAAATCGAGGAGTTGACTAATGAGCTTGGAGAGTTTGCGTTTTGAGCAGTGGGGAATAAAGGTGGTGGTAGATGATGGAGTAATCATTTTGGATTTTTGCGTGTGCCCCCACGTTTTGATACAAAATACGTCTGCGTCTCCCCCGCATATTCAGCCACCCTCCACCAAACTGGGTGTTCGCATTTACGAGATGAGAGTTTGCAAATCTGGGATTAGGATGGTCATTGGCCAAATTGGCCAAGAAAACAAAAGCTATCATACCTTGACCGAGATAGAAACAGAATCTAATACCGGCATTTAATCCAATGGCCTTGCGTGAAATTTTCACTTCTCACTCATCCCAAGACCCTTGCTCATCGTTTTGAGTTCACATGGCAAATTACGAAAGACCCTCCGTACCAAGTGAGAAGTCTATTATCTAAGAAACCTGGGGTAAACTGATGAACTTGATTACAAATCGTGGGGTTTCGTGGGGGTTCATGCAAGATATTGCGGGGT
>JAKUBE010000268.1:0-16180 GCA_030674755.1 Metschnikowia henanensis | reverse complement strand
TGGCGACTTCAGTCCCGCTGATACCCATAGAAAACCCAACATCCGCCAACTTCAACGCTGGTGCGTCGTTTGTACCGTCACCAGTCACAGCAACGACCTCACCTGCTTTTTTCAAGGTATCCACCAAGATCCTCTTATCCTCGGGAGACGATCTAGCCAACACCCGCAACATAGGGGCGATTCTTGTTCTCTCTTCCGGAGACAACGCTCTGAAAGCGGGGCCTTCCATGAACGCATTTTCGTTCGAGGAGTCTTCCGGCATGAGGATATTGCACCCTCTGGAAATTGCTTTCGCAGTGGTCAAGTTGTCTCCGGTGACCATTCTCACAGTCACACCAGCCATTTTGCATTTCATGACAGCTTCGGCGACACCTTCTTTCAAAGGATCCTGAAGACCAACAAGAAAATCCATGACGAGATTTGCGGTCGACTCGTGCTTGGAAACAGTCGTATCCACGAGCATTTCAGGGACAGCCTGGGTCGGGTTGCTTTGGTCTGCGATATCAGCTGGTGGCCATGAAGTGATCCCGACAAAGTCCTTATGAGCCAACATGATAGCCCGCAAAGCATCGTTGGCGTACTCGTCGATTTTTTCGAGAACGGACTCTCTGTCGGAGCGCTCCATAGAGAATGTCTCGTCGTTTTCGTTGACTTGGTAAGTGCAGTGTCTGAAGACTATCTCAGCAGCACCCTTGATGTAGAAACGGTAGCCGTTATCAATTTTCACAACGACACCTGCCCATTTCCTGGAGCTCTCGAAAGGAATGACTTGCACAACATCACACGACAAGTTGTTTCTTTGCTCACCCAAAGAGCTGCCTTTGAACTGATTGAGCCTTTCCTTTGCGAAAATCAAGAGAGCGGATTCCGTCTTGTTTCCCAAGTAGGGCTCGTTGCTGGCGCCCAAAACCTGCTCTTTCTTTTGACTGCTGTGCGTCAAGTGGTAGAGTAAAGACCTTTGCTTTGGCTTCTCCAAAGCTTTCGAGGCGGCGGCTTCATCGTAGTCGGAGTTTTCGAAAGCCGTGGAGTTGATGGTGATGTTGGAGCTTATGAAAACCTTAAGGTTGGGCGGTAGTTCGTTCACCATGTCTGCGGATTTGGCAACATGCTCGGTCATGCCCGCATGGAACGAATCGTCAAAGGCAAGTTTCTTGTTGATGTACCCACGCACAATCCGCATGCGGTTCTCCGTGAGGGTCCCGGTTTTGTCCGAGCAGATGGCTGTTGCGCCGCCCATGATTTCACATGAGCGCAAGACACGCACCAAGTTACCGTTCTGGGCCATTCTAGTGGTGGCGAAAGCTAACGCAAGCGTGACTGCCAAGGGGAGACCCTCGGGAACCGCGACGACGACGATCGTCACAGCCACAATCAAAATGTCCACGAAATTCTTCCCCTTCTCAGCGCCCGTGGCGCGGTTCAAGTTACCACCGGGGGCGATGTTCACGCAAAAACGGATGAACAACACGACAAAAAGCACGAGCGCCGCGAGAAATCCGTACTTGGAAATGCCCTCGGCCAAGTTGTCCAAGCGAGCCTGCAAGGGCGTGACCTCGTTCTCCAGGTTCAACGAAGCCATGGTCCTACCGTGGATGGAATTGGAGCCCACTGCGGTGACGAGAGCCGTGCCAACACCAGAGAGAACCTTGGCCCCCGAAATGAGAAACGGGTCTTTGAATTTCACCTTGGCCGAGCCGATGTCCTCGTTCAGCGAGAGGTGCTGTTCGTAGAACGCAAGCGCGTCGTGGGCGGGCTTTTTCTTGATGGTGTTCAGCTCGCCCGTCAAGGCCGACTCGTCGCACTCAATGTCGCCCGAAATCATCACCGAGTCCGCGGGCACCACGTCGCCCGTTTCGAGCGAAATCACGTCGCCCACAAGCAAGTCGTAGATGGACAACATGTGCTTATCGCCGTTTCGGAACACGATCACCTCGCGGTCCTCTTTCTTCGAGTTGAGCTTTGCAAACTGCCGCTCCTTCTGGTAGTCGTTGGCGGCGCCGACAACCACCACGATGACCACGGCGGTGATAATCGCCACGCCTTCGACCCAGTCGACTTTGGGCATCGGCTTGTTTTCGTCGTCATACATAGTGGCTTGCCCAAACGTCTCGTAGAGGCCCAACGCCAACGAGATCACCGCGGCCACCGTCAACAAGATCAACACCTTGTCCTTCATTGCCTCGAAGCAGAGCACAAAGAACGATTTCGCCGATTTCGTGGGGAGCCGGTTGCGGCCGTACCGTGAAACCCGGTCCTCGGTATCTTCATTGGCGTTGAGTCCGAGCGAAATGTCACTCTTGAGGTTTTTGGCGAGGTGGTCCAAGCCGCCGAGCTCATGGAGCTTTCTGAGGGACTTGGGGTCATGGAGCCCGGTCAACTCATCCGGGGTGATCAGAAACTCCGAGGGGTGCAACGGGCTATCAGACGATACGGAGTGGTCGTCTCGGTCATCTTTGGGAACAGACAACGACATGGGATCTATGGATGTGTGCTTCCGGCTAGTATAGGTGAGGAGTGAAGATGGATATGAAATGCCGAATCGCACGTATTTATGTGGGCGGAGCAACGGTAGCTAGTGTTCTGTTTCAAAGACGGCCAATGTCTTAGCAGGCGGAGCCAGTAAAAGAGCAGGTCTCGCGAGTAAGACTAGTGTGGAGACGATGAGCGAACAAAAAGAAGTGGAGCAAAGGGTCCGAAATGGAGAAGGAAGGAAACACCCGCACTTTTATTCTTCTACGTTGGCTTGTTCCGCTAAAGCCCGTCTTGCGCTTTTTGCCTTTTTCGATCACGCCCTACAGTTATCGGATTTCGCTCGCAGCGCTCGCTGCGTTCTTACACAGCCTCGTTTGCAGCCGTATGGTGCGGATAATCGTGCGCAGCAAACACCCGTGCAAATCTTATCTCCGGGAAAACGATGCGGAACACCGAGTGGGGGTTGCAGCAAAGCAACCCAAAAGGTGGAACACAAACAGAAGCGACAATAAGAAACACGTCGGTTTCATGCCATTGAGCCCATTTTCTGTTGCACAGCCCCTTTCCACACCGCACGCCACCTGTTCTGTTTCTGGCATTGTGGCTTCTGTCTCTTGTAAAAGGCATTTTTTCTCCAATCTGCTCCTGCCAATTAGACCGCGAATAACCCCATGTGGAAAAAATCCCGTGGAAGATCCGATCAAACAGTGACGGGGGCAGCCAGTGGCAGGACCAGCGACACGCGGTGCTAGCCTCCGCGAGCGAACGCAATATCAATGAAACATAACAGTCGTCAATGACCGCGAAGGCACAGCCCGAAACGGCCACCAAACAGGCTATAAATTATCAAGGTGCCAAGACATGATCGTTTTGTCTCCACAGCCTGTTGCGCCTGGCATTGACTCTCACCATGGGGCGGCGCGCATCATCACCTCCAACACCCGCATTCAGTCGCGCCAAGCTTTTTCTGGGAGGCTTGCGTGTTTTATCTCGCAGATCCACCTGCTGCCATAGCCTCCTAACCGATGGGATTATTCTACTGGTCGTTGACTTAACGAAACGAGATGGATGCCGCTCACCGAAGTGGTCATGCATCAGTTACACAATAAACAAGATGGGGTAACGAGGTGGAATCACAATGGGCCTATCTGCTACTCACGAAGAACAATGATATCAATCACGTAGAGCCGGCACGTATCGAGCCCAGGCGCTTCTGTCGCATTATTATTCTATAGCCACTCAGCGTTAATCGTGCTAATCCAGGAGTTTTGAGGAGGACATGCCCAGGTGTAGTTGTGGACGCGACGAGAGATGCAGAACAATGGAATGCCGCGAGAGGTGCTACAAATTACTTCTCAGCCTTGTTCAATCACTGGCAGTAAGATTCGCCAGCCAGGCACTCGGGGCAGCTGATCGCTTTTGCTGAAATGACTATAATTGAGTTAGTTAAAAAGACCACTACGATTTGACGGACGAGAAGATTGAATTCGTCGCTTGTTGAGTTCAGCCTATATCCACCTGGTTTCATTTTTTCTGGCGCCTTTTTACTACAGTTCTTTGATAAAAAAATTGTGTAGAGAATGTTTGGGCAACTTTTGCGTTATTGAGGCTGAGACATCTCGCCGGTGGATCCGCGACACAGGAAATGCAAGCCATTAAGCCCACTTTGATAAGCACGTGTCTTCGAGCCACTTAGCTGCGCGGGATTGGTGTCGATGAGGAGCGCGTCGCAAGTCGCAACCGCGCTGCCCGTACTCAATGAAAACGGTGATTTATATCAACCCGGGGGTGGTGACCCAGTCTTAATTTCAAAAAGCGACACGTAAAGACCTATTTACTCAAGCATGCAAATGGCGAAGGAAATTTGGGATGCCGTTCACGAATCTTCACTTATGTCGAGGTAGTATCCATGATGATAAACACCATTGTTGACACACAACTTTATCACATTAAGATGTCTGGCTTTGATGTTGACTAGGAGATTCTTCAGCAAAGGCCAGAAAGCATGAAACACAAAATGATTCTCATACGCCGCTGCTGTCAATCTTTATTACTTTCAAACTGTCTGAGAGTATGAATAGAAGCGGGATCATGTACTCCATCATATTGGTCACGTATTTACGTATTTAGAGGGTCACGTGGGCGTCTGATCACGTGCCTTAGGTGAGTCGCCTGACCGGTTTGGCGCGAGCGCCACGGTGGACCGTGGTGGTCACATGCCTGTGTCCAGGACTCTTGAGTTCTCATAAGCAAAAAAAGCATCACTCGGATCGCCACAACCGAAAATGCCGAGACTTTTCAGCCTGCGGGCAAAATCACTCAAAACGCCATGTCACAGCTTCCGTTCTAATAAAGAAAAAAATCTTTTCCATCCCGCGTGTCATCGGTGAATGCGTTGAGATTCCATATTCAATCCTGCCCAGCCGCATCGCCCGTGCGTCTCTCGGCATCGCTCATTTATTTCTTCTCGCTTCCAAGTTCCAGGTGTGGCGTTCTCAAGCGGCCCCATGCAGGCGCACAATGGTGCCCAGGCACCCAGGAAACAAGAGAAAAAAATTGGCAGCTGGGACGTAAGACCACATTGCGCCATTCTGCTAAAAGAAAAAAAAAAGCGATTTCTCTCACAATGACCGTCGACAACACTATTGAATATGGCTTTGGCACGCACGCCGTCCACGCCGGGGCCGCTGCTGATCCTCATACCGGTGCTGTTATTGCACCCATCAGTCTTTCGACCACTTTTGCGCAGAGCGAGCCCTCGAAGCCCGTTGGAATCTACGAATACTCGAGATCCGCTAACCCAAACAGAGACAATTTCGAGCAGGCGGTCGCCACTTTGGAAAAGGCCAAATATGCGGTTGCGTTGGCGTCTGGCTCTGCCACCACGTCGTTGATCATCCAGTCCTTGCCCATTGGCTCGCACGTGATCTCCGGTGGTGACGTTTACGGCGGCACCCACCGGTACTTCACAAAAGTGGCGAAAACACACGGCGTCGAGGTTTCGTTTGTGGGCGACTTGGCCAAGGATTTGCAGGGTGCCTTGCGCCCAGAGACCGCGTTGGTGTGGTTGGAGACGCCTTCAAACCCCACGTTGTCGGTGACCGACATTGGCGAGATCAGCGCGCTTTTGAAGACGCACAACGAGACGCACGGGAAAAACGCGTTTTTGGTGGTCGACAACACGTTTTTGTCGCCCTACTTGTCGAATCCATTGACCCATGGCGCCGACGTCGTGATCCATTCCATCACCAAGTACATCAACGGCCACTCGGACGTGGTGGGCGGCGTGTTGGCCACGAGCTCCGACGCGTTGCACGAAAAGTTCCGGTTTTTGCAGAACGCCATTGGCTCCGTGCCTTCTCCTTTCGACTCGTGGTTGGCCCACAGAGGCTTGAAGACCTTGCACTTGCGTGTCAGGCAGGCCAGCTCCTCCGCGCAGAAGATCGCCGAGTACTTGTCTCAGCACGAGGGCATCATCAGCGTCAACTACCCTGGTCTCAAGAGCCACCCTAACCATGCTGTTGTTCTCAAGCAGCACAGAGATGGCTTGGGAGGTGGGATGATCTCCTTCAGAATCAAGGGTGGCGCGGAGGCCGCCGCGAAGTTCACCTCGACCACTCAGTTGTTCACTTTGGCCGAGTCCTTGGGCGGCATTGAGTCCTTGATCGAGGTGCCTGCTGTGATGACTCACGGCGGTATTCCACAGGCCGAGAGAGAGGCGAACGGCGTGTTTGACGACTTGGTCAGAGTGTCTGTTGGCATTGAGGAGACCGAGGACTTGTTGAACGACGTCAAGCAAGCGTTGGACAGACTTTCTGCTTAGGCTAGGCCTCTTAGACACATACAAAGTCTTAGACACATACAAAGACGGTTTTTGTGGGGCATCAGTTATACATGAGTGGCCTGCGGATGTTGATACAACTTATAAATATACAGAACTCTTTTGGATGATATGCGTTGAAGGTTGAGCTGAAATAATGAATAATACGTAACGCGTGTATTGGTTCTCTTCTCATCGCTAACTAGGCTGAGTTATTCTCTAGGTCCTAGCACGATAGCTGCGCTGCAAATCTTCAATGTTTATGGCTCGCGGTCACACCATGAGAGTGGAAGCTGAACGGGTTTGAGATTTTTGAGGAATTAGTTTAATGGCTCTATGGACCCTTGATTAGCCACGAGACCGATATACGTGTACGTAAAAGTGAATACCCCATCATCATGTCACAGGCAGTCATTAGAGAATTTGGTTTTTCGAAGGATGCGGGCAATACATGAACTCAGACATTTGATTAGTCTTCAGAATTGGGTGCACTAAAAAAGGGTCCTGCTCAAGCCAAATCACATTTGGCTAATGAATACTACAGCACATTGGCTCATGCGTAATTCTCCGCGTCCCTGCTTAGGCTCATGGTTCAAAAGAGCTAGCACATCGACCAGCGAAAGACCGGCACACAGCAAATGACAGAAATCACCAAGTGCCATCCAATTGCAGTTTGCAGAGTCCCATCCTATCGGAGTATGTACGGGTGTAAGCACCGGTGATTTTCCGGGCTCGTGCTTTGGCAGCGCAGTCAAGCTCGAGTCGTGCACCAACCGCACGCAGCCAGCCAATCGCACCGTGTCTTTTCACCGTTAGCCTCTCACATTGAAAAAACAACCGGGCCAGTGCTCACTCAAGTGCCCAGGCCAAAAAAAAAATACACCTCCCTCCCCGGATAGGACATAGAAGCCGAGAAAGACCGCAAGACCTTTCAAGACACAAGCGCTGTTGATTCTGAACCCCAGCTCGAATCGACCAGTGCCTCCGCCCGTTTTTCGTTTCCTCCTAATCTTGCATCGTCTTTTCATAGCACTTGGCAAGCTCTCTGTATAGACACCTCTTGCTATACACCACATACACTTTGCATTTGGGCGCTTCTTTGCTGAACTGCTAGAACACCCATCACCGGTCCGGGCCCACATTTATCCATCAGAAAAATGTTCAAGTCCGCAAGACTCGCCTCGCCTTTGGCGCAAAAACTCGTCGCTTCCGCTGTCGGCGTTTCTGGTTTGACTGCATCGTACGCTTTGTACCAGGACAGTATGACCGCCAGCGCCATGACTGCCGCCGAGCACGGCTTGCACCCTCCCGCTTACGGCTGGTCGCACAACGGGATGTTCTCGACGTTTGACCACGCTTCGATCAGAAGAGGGTACCAAGTCTATAAGGAGGTGTGTGCCGCGTGCCATTCGTTGGACAGAATCGCGTGGAGAAACTTGGTGGGCGTGTCGCACACCGCCACGGAAGCCAAGGCGTTTGCCGAGGAATTGGAGTACGACGACGAGCCCGACGATGAGGGAAACCCAAGAAAGAGACCCGGCAAGTTGGCCGACTACATCCCAGGCCCATACCCCAACGAACAGGCTGCGAGAGCCGGGAACCAGGGTGCGTTGCCCCCCGACTTGTCTTTGATTGTCAAGGCGAGACATGGCGGCTGTGATTACATCTTTTCGCTTTTGACCGGATATCCAGAGGAGCCCCCAGCAGGCGTGGTGTTGCCTCCGGGATCAAACTACAACCCATACTTCCCTGGCGGCTCGATTGCCATGGGCAGAGTGTTGTTTGACGACTTGGTTGAGTATGAGGACGGCACGCCTGCCACCACTTCGCAAATGGCGAAGGACGTCACGACTTTCTTGAACTGGGCTTCCGAGCCAGAGCACGACGACAGAAAGAAGTGGGGGTTGAAGGCAATCATCGTGGTCTCGTCCTTGTACTTGTTGTCCGTCTGGGTCAAGAAGTTCAAGTGGCAGCCTATCAAGAACAGAAAGTACACTTTCAACCCACCAAAGAAGTAAGGCATGTACAAAGTTAGGAACTGCTCAATAAAAATAATCAAGACCGCTTACCAAGGGCTGTAGTTGTTTGTATGGAGGGCGTGCTTTGTTTGGAGCGTACAAGAGTCTTCCCTTGTATTAGCATACGACTGTCGCTTACTAGCAACTAGCGCTAGATCGAGACATACTCTAGTTACGGCTAAACATGATTAGGCCCAACGATATGTATGATTATGGTCCACGAACAAGTGATGTTTCTTCATAGTGACATTTCTTTCTCGTATGCACCGATGAGTTTTTCGGAATTTGTTTTTTCAAACATGTAAAAAGAATCACAATTACAGGCGTGACTCTCACGGTGAATAGAAAAGAGGCCGGGCGACGTTGAAAATCAAATGTTGCATGATAGTTTTTAATAGTCCTAAAATCCCAGAGTTTATCTAATGGCGTACTTCGTACAAAAAAATCACTATGTAGATAATATTTTGAGAGTGTTCAATGTACCATTTCTTAAGTGACGCGTCACAAAGAAATCGATTAAAGCAAGAGAACCGATAATCCTGCCAACGCAGCACCCACAATCATAGGGGCCTGATGGCCGGCCATACCAGAGGAAGACCCTGTTTCAGAGGAAGCGGAAGCAGATGAGCTTTGAGAGGATTCCGAGCTGGAGGAATCAGCAGAGCCAGCAGAGCCAGAGGAGCCAGAAGGACCAGAAGAGCTTGAAGAGCTTGAAGAGCTAGAAGAGCCAGAGGAGCTAGAAGAACTAGTCTCAGCGGCAGGCGAAGAAATTGCATTAGAACCAGCCTGGGCTACCGAAGCGGAGCTAGTGGAGTCGCCCAGGCTTGTGAGCGGCGCAATATCGGACCCTGAGCGGTCTCCAAAATAGTCGCCATAGTAGTCACTGGAGTTTGCAGAACCGTAGGTGTAGGTGTAGTCAGAATATCCAGAGAGGTCATCAGAATAGTCATAGTAGTCCGAGTAGTCGCGCGTGGCATAGGCAGCAAACTGACTGTAAACATCGCTGTATTTCAATGTTCTTTGCAGATCAGCGTAACTATCTAATTCGCTCTCTAAACTAGCAATCTCTGCAGTAGAGTAGCCGTCCACGCTTCCATAGTTGTCGTAATATGATTCTACCTCAGTCTTGTAAGCGTCGACATAACTGTTAAGCCATCTCGAAAAGCCCGCCGTGTCAGTCGAAGAAATTGAGGAAAATCCCTTGACTAACAGTTCGATATCATTTGCAGCTACTGAAGTAGCGAGAGCCAAAATAACAGTGCTTGAAAAACGCATTGTTTTTAATCTAGGTCTTTTTTTCGTAGACTGTTAGTAAGGGCGAGACGCGACTAATTTATTCGCACCCAAGGCTGGAGCGACGAAGGTAGAAATCTCAAGAGAGGAAATAAGGTTTCGCGCTTCTTTGTTGCATTATTGCCCAAAGGGTCAAAGGCATTTTTTTTTTTTTGAGCCCAGTTCTGTACGATGGTGACTTCAGCGCTTCTTTTAAAAATGTTCAACAAGCCTCGTGATCAAATCATGCTTCATGAACGAGAGATTTTTTCGTCACTTTCTTTGGGACAAGTACACGCACGTCATACGGCGCGTAAAAACAACGCACATGAAAGCTGTTGCGCAATCTGCAGGGCACTTTGCTGATGTCACCCTCTCATATGCCAGATCTCAAAGTTGCCCGCTCACTGAGATAAGTTACTCGTGCGCACTTCGAGTTCTATAATTGAAGACAAGCACCTAATGAGCCGAGTAAAATTCAAACGCGATTGTCTCGATTCCTCGAGCCTTTTATTCCTCCTCTTGAGTGGTTTGGAATGAAGCGAGCAAAGATGGCCGATGTCTCAAGGACCGGGGCTGAGAATCTCGTACTTCTGTTAGCGCGATAGAATTTACGAGCGCGCTTGGCGTGACCAGAGGAAAATGAGCAATTCAAAGGTGCGGGGTGAGAAGGGTCTGTGGAAATTCGCTGCTTGTGATATTTTACCGAGAGCATTCCGTGCAAGGAAAAGACAATTTATTAATTGAGCTTCGCAATTCTATTTTCTGGGCCTTTTGCTGTAATTTTAATGAATCTTTTTATCGAGGTACATCTTGTATTAAGACGCATATGCACTCCTTTTCACGATAGGTGAGTTATTGTCGTGAAAATTCAGATTAATATATCCAGATACCAGCTCGTGCCTCCAAGAACATGATCACAAAAATTCATCATCTTTTTGAAAGTTTGTGCGAAATGGAATACTGATAACACAAGAGCGTATGTCAGCCGCTAACCGAGAGCAGGAGTACGAAACCAGAAAATTGTTTTGATTCAATATTGTTTATCCAAATAGACGAAAAAAAGTGTAAAGCTGTGGCTCTTAGAAACACTTCGGCTAGAGCAACAACACTGAAACACCTGCCAATAAAAATCCGGCAATCATTAGTGCTTGATGCTCATCCAAGCCAGAGTGGCTTTTAAAGGACGAACGAGCAGGAAGAAGAAGACTTGCTGGTTGAGGACCCAGAATTGTGGCCGAACAATTGAGACCCGTTTGATGAGAGACAGCCAAGTTGCTAACCTTTTTGGCAGCAACCGTCGTGAGTCTGTCAATTCCGTTGGACACAAAATCGTCATAGTCAATGCTCGCGGTGTTTGCAGTGGGAAGAGTGTTTATATAAGTTGGGCTAGCCGTCTCGTAATCTCCAGTTTCATAGTCTGTAGTTTCGTAAGCAGTTTCGTAGTCATCGCCAGTTGCAAAATCGTCAGCCAAGAAGTCGTAAGGAGTTTGGGTCGCATAATACTAAAGAGAAGTAGTCATAATTTTCCGTTTTCTCGCCTTCTGCAACTGACAAAATGCTACTTCTTAAGCTCGCAATCTCAGCAGCGTCAACACATTCTTGAGTAGTAAACTCAGCGATGGACAGAACCTAAAACTCAAAAGCATTTTTGTAAGCACTGCGCCACAGAGTAAAGGCAACGGAGTTAACTGGAGCAATCCTAGTGAACTCATCGATTAATTCATCGACATTCTTTGCAGCTGCGAAAGCAGAGATGGAGAGAAGGGCGACAGGGGCGAAGATCATCGTTTTTTTTTTTTTTGAGTGATGTATTTTATTCAGCAAAAAATACAGACCAAATATCGTATTAATGTACCTTGCTTTTCTTCTTATTCACGTCCGTCATGTCTTTTCAGGTCCTATCACCAGATATGACGTCTTGGTATTTTAAAGAAAGATTTTATACAGTTTTGACGTGTTGTGTCGTCTTTACATAGCCTCTTTGCATACAGTTTTATGTGACAAAAGGCTAGGTCTTTGGTTATTACGTGCTCGAGCTGCGGCATGCTTTAGGCAACAACATTACTTTTTGAAGGTTGGTTAAACTGTACGATCTAAAAATGAAAATTGATCTTCCACTCGAAAAATATCGCCTGCTGAAAATGTTCGCATTTCTCAATGCATGCGCCTTTGACAAACGGGGTCCCATCGTTGAAAGTTTGTTACGTCTAGAAAAAGGCAAGTGCTAAGTCCTTGTCCTATTCAAGTTTGGCGTGGCGTAATGTTACAGTTGTGGTAGCTTGAAATCAAGGCAAAGATTTCCGAGTTAAGTTGGCGTTATTCTATTTTGAGGTATCAACCTTTCTGGACGGTGTTTACACTTCGTGCACTATTTAGATTTCCCAGATACAAATTTGATCGTAACACAAGTAGCAAGTATGACTTTAAATCGTTTTCTTGCTCTCTAGGCAAATCTGTCGAAACCATTGTTTGATCAATTGTGGCTTAGTGCATCTTAGACACAGTCGTATACCTTTCGCTGCTGCAGACTTTGTGTTCGGAAGTGTTTAATCTCCGTTTGATACACAAGATTGCGCTTGATCCTGTCTCAGAAAAATGTATCATAGACAAGATTTGTGCTTTGTATCGGGCCTTTTCGAACGTCCTAATTATAGATTTCCCTTCTTCATCTGTCTGAGGAACGGCCTCATGCTACAGCGTCCGCATTTCGTCCCAAGGCTAATCCCAGGCTTTTACTGTATAAGGGTGGGCTTTCCCATCTTAATGTCTTAAAACGCCAAGCTATTTAAACTTGAAGATCCACAATGAACACTATCATCATACTAGGAACCTGATACTCTGGGGTGTAATTCATTATTTGCGCTATACGATTTTCGGAGACATCAAAAACGTAAGTCGGGTTCATTCCGTAGTAAAGATGTATTTCGTGACGTAATATGTTAAAAACAGGCCTGAACAATCAAAAATAAGCAAATTCAGATTTTGTTCTTCTCGAGCACGCACAATTGACGCATTGCGCTGAATTACCTTTCGTCACTAATAAAATACACGAACCCAGAACAAGAATTGCCCATTTCAGGAATCGGGACAATCTATATTCTTACTGCACCGTCGAAAATATCCAGACGGTTTGGCCAGTTTCTCGCGACCTCGATAGTTTCAGCTCCAGGTCTTTGGTCCAGAGCTACACGAAAGCACTCAATTAGTCTTGGAGCCTAATTCGGCGGCCTGGTGTTGCTCTTCCCCACGCGCGTTTTCCTCGCGGGTATTTCGGCGAAAAAACGCGCCGCATAGAGTGCCAAACACCGACGCCTCGCTGAATAGCGAGCTCTGATTGGCTCTGTCGCGTGGGCGCTCGCCGAAATAAGCCGCAGCAGGCAGGCCTCTGCGCACATTTCCTATAAAAGACAGAGACGACCCCGCTCGACGGATTTTTCCACGCAATTCCACCGACTTTCCATTCCCGCACATATGAACCCCCGAATTTCATTCCTGTTTCAACTGATATAACTGTCAGTAACCAAAAACAACCACCATAGGAACAATTCAGTACTCTGCATCCTAGGCATATTCTCAATTATCTCAGCTCTTCGATCTAGGTCCCCTCTCTGATCTTCCGCGCTCATAATGGCCCAGTCTCTCAAAACTTCACGAGACAATCTTATCAGCCCAAACAAAGATGCACAAACGGCGCTGATCACGCAGGCGGAGTCGTCGTTGGCCTCGACCACAGGCAAAACTGTGTACCTGAGTAACATTGCGCCCAACCGGTTTGTCATTTTGCTCACTTTGGCGTCCTCCATTTCCGGATTCATGTTTGGTTATGACACGGGGTATATATCCGCCGCTTTGGTGCAGGTCGGCACAGACTTGCTGAAAAAGGCTCTCACCAACGGCGATAAGGAATTCATCACGTCGGCGACGTCGCTCGGCGCGTTTCTCGGCGCGATTTTGGGCGGTGTTTTGGCCAACTTGGTGGGCAGAAAAAAGGTGCTTTTCGGCTCCAACTTCTTTTTCATCATCGGCACGATCGTGCAGCTCGTGGCAACCACCGTCTGGACGATGATTGCCGGCAGGTTTGTGCTTGGGTTTGGCGTTGGATCTGCGTCATTAATCGCACCTCTCATGCTTAGCGAATTGGCGCCCTCAAAATATAGAGGGCGTCTCATCGTGACCAACTGTATTTTTATAACTGGCGGCCAAATGATTGCCTATTTCATCAACTGGGGCCTCACGCGGGTCGCCCATGGCTGGCGTGTCTCCGTTGGACTTTGCATGGTGCCTGCTGTTCTTCAAGTAGTGCTCTTTTTCTTTCTTCCTGATACCCCGCGCTACTATGTGATCAAGGGAGACTACGCCCGCGCCAAGGAGGTGTACATGAGAGTGGAGTCGCACGCATCCGAGGAAACAGCCGATGCGGTTGTTCTGGACATGATCGCGTCAAACTCCACCGTCCCAGGAAGTCCTCTAGGCCAAATCTGGAAATCGGTCAAGCTCACGCACACCAACCTGGCAAACTTGCGTGCGCTCATATTGGCCTGTGGCTTGCAAGGAATCCAGCAGTTCACCGGGTTCAACTCGTTGATGTATTTCAGCACCACCATCTTCGAGACGATCGGGTTCAAGAACTCCACCGCCGTGTCCATCATCATTGCGGCCACAAACTTTGTGTTCACGCTCGTCGCGTTGTGCATCATCGACATTGTCGGCCGCCGGCGCATCTTGCTTTTCGCCGTGCCGGGAATGTGTGTTTCGTTGGTTCTCTGTGCAATCGCATTCCACTTCCTCGGCGTGGACTTCAATTCGAATGCCGAAGTCGTCATCAAGTCGTCCGGGATATCCGGCTGGGGCATCGTCATCATCATTGGCATGGTGCTTTTCGTGGCCTCCTACGCAATTGGGATCGGCAACTCGGCGTGGACCGGCGTGGAGTTGTTTTCGGATGTGAACGTCAGATCTGTCGGTGGAATGTACGCCGCGGCAACGAACTGGGCTGGTTCCTTGGTCATTGCATCGACGTTCTTGACGATGTTGGAAAACATCACGCCGCCCGGCACGTTTGCGTTTTTTGCATGTTTGTGTTTTGTGTCGTTCTTGTTTATTTACTTCCTTCTACCGGACGTGGCTGGGTTGGAGTTGGAGCAGACCACGGAGCTCTTGAAAGGCGGCTTCAACGTGAAAAAGGCCGGACAATTGTCGAGAGAGGCGAGGCGTCTTGCAAACATCATCCACCGCGATGAGTCAGTATGATTAGAAAGTGGGATTTGTGAGCCTGCCTATAAAATCATAACAACAATTTAATTAATACTTGCATTGAACTAGTCTGGTGTTACTTTATTAGTAGTTATTAGAGAAGATGTTGCGCGCAATGGTAGGGCATTTTGAAATTGGATAAACTTCTCTGGGGCTCTAGGAAAACTTTTTTTCGGATACTCCGCTTATACCTCTATCATTCACTCGCAATGCGAGGGCCGAGAAATCGGGCAAATACCTTACAAATGGGCCGAGATAACTGGTCAATACTTCTATGTTGGCCTTCTGTTAGGCGAGGCTCATAACTAGACAAGGCGTCGCGCGCTTGCTTGACAAGTCTCTACTCACTGCGTGGAATTCTCAACCAGTCTCTTTTTGGTGCACATAGAGAGCACCAAGCGACCGGAAAAATGCCCACGCCGCCCAGGCCCGATGAAAACGAGCTCGAGGCAAACGAAAAGCGACAGTCGATCTCGCATTTCGAGTCGATGGCGCGATTGGCGCAGTTTGAAATCATCAAGAAAATCGGACAGGGCACCTTTGGAGTGGTGCAGAAGGCACGTGACAAGAAGCTGGGCCGGCTAGTGGCGTTGAAACAGCTCATCAACCACTCGGCTAAGGAGGGATTCCCGATCACGGCGATGCGGGAAATCACGATCTTGAAGCGGCTCGACCATAAAAACGTCTTGAAGATCGAAGGCATGATCCACGAGGAGCCGAAAACTTCTTCGCCGCAGGACCTCATTTCGCAACGAGGCGTGTTCTACACGGTGTCGCCGTACATGAGCTCTGACTTGGTGGGATTGCTTGAAAATCCGGGAATAACGCTCGATCTCCCGACGAAAAAATGCATCCTCCAACAGCTTCTACAGGGCATCAATTACGTGCACCAGCAGCGGTACTTGCATCGAGATATCAAGGCCGCCAACATTCTCTTGGATCCGGCAGGCGTGGTGAAAATAGCGGATTTTGGCTTGGCCAGAGTGTACCACGGCCAAATTCCGTTGAGGGGCAAGGGTGCCGGAGGAGGCGAGCGGAATTACACCGCTTTAGTGGTGACTCGATGGTACCGTCCGCCCGAGCTCCTATTGGGGGAACGGAAGTACACCACCGCCGTCGACATGTGGGGCGTGGGGTGTGTGTTTGGCGAGCTTTTCACGAAAAAACCGATTTTGGTGGGCTCCTCGGACCTGAACCAGTCGCAGATCATCTTTGACTTGGTGGGGCCGCCCAACCGCGAGAACTGGCCCGACGCGTCGCTTCTACCGAACAAACCCGACTTGAACATTGGCCTCACGTGCCGGCGCACGCTAGAAACGAGATTCGAGCCGCTTCTAGGCAC
>JAKUBE010000267.1:0-16210 GCA_030674755.1 Metschnikowia henanensis | reverse complement strand
GGAAGTCACAAGGTAGAAAGCGTAGAAACAGACGGAGATCGACCAAGAGAAAGGGGAGCAATGAGTCTTGGAATGGAACGATCTTGCCTGAGCAAAAGGTTGTAGAGGCATCTGAAAGCGTCGGGATTCATTCCACCATCTCTCGTAATCCCTACCTGGTTTTAGCCAACATTGACGATGACGATTATCAGACTCCTCGCCCCAGAAAACAAAGAAAGGAAAGTGCAAGTGTCGATGATGCTACTGTGTATATTCCAAAAGTCTTGCAATCTATTTCAGCTGTTGAAAAGCCAGAAGACAAAGTCGACGACTCTATAATTGAGTCACAAGTTGAGAGTACTAAAGCGGGCCGGGCCGTAGATATTTCCAACGTCCTGATGCCTATCTTGGAAGACTTGTCAGACTCAAAGAAGAATTTCACTGAATGTTCTTCAGAAGTGCAACAGAAAAGATCTCTTGATGTGGATGTTGACAATGCTACAATTTCTGTAAAATTCCCACAGCCCTTGCTCTTGAAGAAGACAAACGTGACATCGAAAGTGCCACTTATGCAAAAGGTCGAATACTCCACAAACGACGAGAATGCTAGTGAAGAGAACAGGTGGCAAGCTCAACGGAAGAGAAAACACAGACGCTCCAGTCGTGGTTCCAAGCCTTACGAAAGAACAAACAAGACACGTGACCTCAGAGCTACTCCCTTGGTACCAGTTGAAATGGACAACGATCTGCTTGAGTGGGAATGTGGCACTGGTGCCCTTCTCGCCAGGCCTTACATTGTCTACTTGTACAAGAGGAGAGTGTGAGACCATTTATCAGTGATAGATGGAAGAGTAACGGTTAAAAAGAGAAGATTTTGATTATAAATCTCTTAGAGAAAAGAAAAACAAAAAAGAAAGAATAACAAAAGAAAAACAAAAGAAAAACAAAAGAAAAACGAAAAGGAAAAGAAAAAAGAAAAAACGAAACGAGAAAAGTAGTTAGGTAGCATTTAGTTTAATACATTAGATTCGAAAAACAGAAGTCCTGAGTCCTCGTAACGAATCAAAGCGTACGCGTCCGGCTACGCGGATCTTTGTTCCTTGTTTCTCTACCCATCTCCAAAGTCCTACCCAGATTGATTGCCCAGAAAATTTATTTTCAGAGCACTTTAGTCAAAATGAGGTTTTCAGAACGTCATATAAAGGGCCGAATTGTCTGTGTCTCGCAAATCCAATGTCGACTCCACTCGCACCTTTTAACCTAATAACATGTTTCTCAAGAAGACTCCACTTGTTCTGTCGAGGTTTTCCTAAAAATAAGCTCGTATTATATTTGGATTCATCGCTACTCTCGCGAAGAAAAGAGCCCATTCTACCCACAAAAATAGACATTTTCACACTCAGATCATGATTATTGGACGCTGTGACAGAGAACAGATCTAAAATCAAGGTGAGATATGTTAGTATAAAAATGGGGGCTCCGTGGCTTTTCAAAGCTATACTTCTTATTATCAAATGGGCCCTTAGGACAAAGCGGGGTTCTTGATGGTACGAATTTGCCTATTTAGTCGGCACCTTACAAAACGCCTTGCCGGACAATATTGAAGACACTTAGCAGGTGTATTTCTTCGAAAACATTAAAATTTGTCAAACAATTTCAGCATTGCTCCACAAAAACAAATTTTCAAGAAAATGATCAAAGGCCCGAAAAGCCCTACTTGCCTGACCAAAGGGCCTCAATGCATCAAGATAAGTCCATTACTATAGCGGTCCACTTCACACTCTGAGTGAGCACAGCTGTTCTTTCACATTTTCGCCGAACATCTTCAAACTTTCTCGCTCAATAAAAAAAACTCACACCTAGACCGAGTTGCAATAAATACCAACTCTGTCTCAGTTTTCGCCGATGTGACAGTACGTGCGTTTATTAGCTTTTCGTAAAAATTGCTCTAGCGCCACCCCGGCCCATGCGGCCCTAGTTCCGCGCGTAAAGCCAGCGGCGGCCCTAGCGGAGAATCCGAAAAATTAAGAGAATTAGAATAAGCCCTGGATAAAAACGGCACTTTAGCTTGAAAATTGGAACTTCTTCGCGTATCCCTATTGGAAAGCCAATAGTGATTAGAGTTTTCAGTAATCATAGAATGATATCGTTATTGTCGCTGAAATTGCAGGGCCTATAATTACTGTGGCTTCCGCTTGATTCCTCAGCTTGCAGGCCCAATTGCGAATTTGTATGGCCCGACGAATCTCGGCCCATGCCGGATCGGGCCTGCCGATAAATAAACTTCATTATTCACCTAAGTGCTACTTTTCTTTCCACAACTCGGGACAAAATTACAGTTTGATCTTTTGAACGGTCTTTTCAACTCTTAAGTCTGGCGCTATAGCTGTTCACAAACCGGGTGCCACGACAAATCCCCGCTTCTAAATGTCGGCCATCTTACTCCGAAGCTACCCCAGGTTTCGCCTCTTGAAATTTGCACCTGGGCAAAAGCCGCCAAAAAGTGCCCGAGGGTTCCATAAAACCACAGCATCGCATCAGGCACATGGCAAAGGGCCGGAAAACGCAAAATCCAACGGAAACCAGCGCAAACCCGGCGTCTTTCCCCAGTTTCTAATCGGCACCTTTGGCGCTGCAGGAGGGTGTTTTCTAGCGGACCTCTGGCGTGCACAAAATGACGCAAAAACACGCGGAAACCCCGCAGATGACGCCCGTGCCACAGACGCACCCGACCGGTCCACGGCGCCCCTCGCCACAGTGCTGCTGCCGGTGTATGCAGACGAAGAAGCATATACCGAGGCCGTGGCGCAGTTTAAACGCGTTGTGGGCGCCGAAAACGTGACCCTGGACGCCGCCGTGATGCAGCTGCATGCGGACTCGTTCTTCTCGACGCACCACCCGCCGCAACCCGCGGTCCAGCGGCCGTCGTTGGTGATCTATCCGCAAAATACCGAGCAAGTCTCGCAGATCTTGATAATCGCCCACAAGTTCCGGGTCCCCGTGGTGGCCAACTCCGGATTGACGTCGTTGGAGGGCCACAACATGCACACGCGCGGGCCGCGCCTGGTTTCGCTAGCTTTCGGCAATTTGAACGAGGTTGTGCAGTTGAATGCAGACGATATGGATGTCACAGTACAGGCCGGCGTGGGCTGGCAGGAGCTCGACGAGTACTTGAGGCTGAGCGAGGACGGAAAACACCTTATGTTTGGCCCCGATCCGGGCATGGGCGCCACTATAGCCGGAATGGTCGGCACCCTGGCTTCTGGTACTAACGCGTATCGGTATGGGACAATGAAGGAAAACGTCGTCAACTTGACGGTCGTGCTTGCAGATGGAACAATCGTCAAGACCCGGCAGCGGCCGCGCAAGTCGTCTGCTGGCTACGACCTCACGCGTCTTTTCATTGGCTCCGAGGGCACTTTGGGAATAATCACCGAGATCACGGTCAAATTGCACCCGCGGCCCGCCACAGAGCTCGTGGGCGTAGCGGCGTTTCCTACTATCAGGGATGCGGCAACCACAGCGCAGACGATAATCTCCAGGCTGGGGCTCCAGCCGAATGCGATAGAGCTTATCAACGAAACCACGGTGAGTTTTGTCAATGCCAGCGGCGTTTCGGAGAAGAAGTTTTTGGAAAAGCCGTCGCTTCTTTTGAAAGTGGGCGGCCACAACGAGCGCGTGGTCGCCGAGCAGTTGCAGCTCATCGAAAAGATCGCTCGTGATAACCACGTGATCCAGTTTGAGCAGTCGTCTTCGGCCGAGGAAAACGAGGTGCTCTGGGGCGCCCGGCGGGCAGGGCTCTGGCTGACTTTCGACTACGGCGCAAAGGTTTTGGACGACAAGAAGGATGTGCAGATCTGGACCACGGACTTCGCGGTGCCGATCTCGAAAATGGCCCGTTTGATCGACGAGACCAACGCGGATTTGCTTGCGCTGGGCTACGAAAACAGGTTCTCCGTGATGGGCCACGTGGGTGACGGCAACTGCCACTTCCTCGTGCTTTACAATTCAAAGGACTACCACCAGACAAAAACTGTCGTGGACCGCATGGTGGAAAGAGCTCTTAAATACGAGGGCACGTGCACCGGCGAACACGGCGTGGGGGTAGGAAAACGCAGCTACGTCGAGGCCGAGTTGGGCCTGGCGGCGGTGGACTTGATGCGCCAGGTCAAGTTTGCCTTGGATCCTCGCGCGATTTTGAATCCGGACAAGGTGTTCAAGATCGACCCGAACGACGACTTGGACGTGTTGTTGCACTCGGGCCACGTGCTCGAGAACCCCAAGTGCTGCTGAGGGGGTTGAAATATCGAGAAGGGGTGGTGAGGAGAGTAGAAGCAAAAGCAAACATTGACGAAGGGTTGTATTTAGTGAGGTGTTAGATGTGCTTGATGTGGTCACCGGGTTTTTCCATAGTGCACTGGTCTATTACGGGAAAGAAATAGGGGCATTTAGGTTTTGGTTCTTTGAGCGAGAGACGGGAGTTCCCGCTGAAAACAGACAAGAGACAGAAGATCCGGCTTGAGTGGGCTGTAGAGAGGAAAAATTAGATCCCTGGAACTGTAATTTTAGTGAACCAAGGCAGAACTGGGGGGCATAAAAACAGACGTCTTTTATATAAACCGAGTGATTCCCACCAATATGGCCTGATTTCACGTCCGTGGAATCTTTCAGAGCGACAATCAACAGCAGAACTAATTTAATAAAGAAGTCAGTGAAAATGAGCCTTTTAATGCCCGTGTCGCTTCAAACCCCCTACAGTTTTCAAGGATGGGTCTAAGCATGCTTTGCAGATAAGTGTCAGCGAAGTCATAATCAGCCAAGTCTTCAGGGATGAATTGGAAGTTGAACTGCACAAGGTCGATAAATCCATGTGATTTTCTAATCATAGGTTTAAATTTTACAGATTTTTGATGATATCCTCGTGAAGTTTGTGCATGTCTATTTTCAAAAACCCGAGGCGCTCGAGTGAGGAAGACAAGCCGCTGTTTATTCAAATGAATCCGTATTCTCGGTATAACGAGAAAACTATGGTTTGAGCACTGATGCTGACCAGTAGCATTTTCCTGACAGCGGTGTTGATGAGCTATAGATGTTGGTATAACTAGTGAAATTTGAAGAGTGTGGCTGAGGGAGAAAAAACGAGAGCTAGACGTCTGAAGCAATAAGGTCAGTGAAGAATCTTTCTAGTTTAAGATCCAAAATTGAATTGGGGAATTGGTCTAGAGAATTCCTACACTCATACCGCTTCTTTATAGCTTAGTTCCCTCAAGCCAGAAGAAAAAAATCCCAAAGACAAAAGTCCATGTTGGAGCAATTGGCTCTTAACAGAGTGGCCGCATATTGGTGGCTCAGATGAACAATACACTGCTGCCAAGAAATTTTTAATGGGTCTATAAGTGGAAAGTCTATGTAAAGAAATCGTCTAGAAATGTTATGAACCTTCAGAGAATTGTTTTGTTACAAAGCAGCTGAGTTTTATATTTTGAAATAAGATTTGGACATGAGGCGCCCAAGCGCTAGCAGAACCAAAGACGCACCTCGATCAAAAAAAACACTATTTCACAGAAGGAGAAATTGACAACGAGGCATGACGGTTTGTAGCTCTTTCATCAGATGGATTAGGTAGAAAGACTTTAATTTAACTATCCTCCCTCCCACAAAGATATCCGGAAGACTCAGTACCCCAGAAGCCGCTGTGATCACGTGACCCACTCCCCCATCCATATTTCCTCACCATACTACCTTCTTTCCATATCCTTTCTATGACATCCCCCATGTCTGCGGAAAAGCCCGACCTGAAGGCGATCGAACTCTCGTATGTCACCACTAAACCACACTGCTTCAAGCAGAGCCCAAACTGGCCCAAAGCGGGCAGCCGCCGATTCAAAACGGGCAAGCAGCTTATGACCGACGAACTTCGATATCTTCAGAGCAAGAAGTTGGGGATTGACACGCCCACGTTTTTGCTGATCACCGCACCGCCTAGTCTTCGGCCCAAAAAACACTATTGCGATATCACGGGCCTCGAGGGAAAGTATAGGGCGCCGCTGAGCCAGCTTAGATTCCATAATGTAGAGATATATCAGGAGGTGATTCGGCACATGACGCCTGGCTTTGACCAGGAGTACTTGAGTTTGCGAGGCGCCAACGTGGTGTTGAAGTAAGGGGTTATTTCTGTTCTGGGGGTTACCTCTTTTTTTAGAGTGGTTTCTGGCTTTAGGTAGTGTTAAAAAGGTGGCCGATCGCAATCCTAATTAATGAGAATATGAGAATCCGCTCGAAGGCGTGAAATGCTAGAGCCAGGTTCTTTTTTTGTTAAATTCGAGAATTGGCCGAATGGCAAAAGCCAGTGTAAAAAGGCATGGAGCGCATTCTGAAAGCAAGTGACACATCTCTCCACTCTCTTGTCGCTATCCTGCTTGATCAGGTTTAGCCCTGCTGGAGGGAAGAATTTAGAACTTTGGACGTGAGACTTTTGAGAAAGCTTTCATAGGGTTCAATGTTGGAGAGCTTGATAGTGCACTAGTCAATGAAGGAAAGCTTTTTTCAGTTGACTAGTTAAAAGCTGGCTGATGCTGTTTCGTTACATAGGGGCTGTAAGACCTTTTATATAGTGGTTCACATATAACAGTGTTAAGAGCGGCACACAATTAAGCAAGCATTTTTTTGTCTCAACAATCTGAGTATAGCCTTCAAAACCTACAATATGATTGTATAGGAATTCCTAATCAGCTCCCAAGAAGAAGCATATATGTTGGTTGTACCATTCCTATAACTCCTGCTGGTACTCAGTCTCTTTGTTGACATTTGATCATTGTATCTAAATTATTGGCAAGTACTCCTTCTCCTTTGCAACCCATCAGGCAAATTATAATTATTGTTAAAGAGCACAATCGATAGCGTTCCTAAGGCATCAGCTTCAAAATCAGTATATAATAACTGCACTACATCGTGTCTGGCCTGAAATTGTGATTAGAAAAGGAGAAACGCTTCGATTCTTGCTCGAACATCCGCTGCTTCCTCCTGTTTCGTTTTCATTTATATTGCAGCGAGTTGATTCAAATCCTTCATGGGACAAGCTTTTTTAAAAAAACAACCCATGTGATTCACTCCCACACACTCCAATATCCAGCTTTGAACATCAAGCTTAACTTTTTTTGGTCGTAGTACACGAGCCACATAAGCTTCGCTTTAAACAATCTAATGTCGGGTAACACAACGAACAAGTCCTCGTTTTCATCCTGTTATCGCTCTTCACCATAGAACGGTGTATTGCGAACAGACGCTTCTGTACTTAACTCTTGTTTGCACGTTTAAAGTGCCTTATTCAAAAGTGTTGATACGGCCGAATAGCAAATAGCCCAAAGCGGACTACTAGCTTCAAATCCTCCGCATCAATTCGCAATGTTCTCATTGAATATCATCCCCAGTCAAATCAGCTCCATAAGAATCAGTGTTTCAAATTTTTCGTGTCAAGTGCCTTCAATTTGAGCAGTCAAACTAGGAGAATGATTTCATGTACATTCTATTCCGAGCGGCCAAATTACGCCGAATTGGGAGAAACGACCTTAGCCATGTACGGTCCATCAATCCAAGAAAATCATAAACACATTGCCCAGCCCATGAATCATATAAAAATTACCCATATCACGAAGTATAGGTCCACGCCAAACCTCGCTTTGTCAGCGTGCCAAGGACCACTCAGTACTCAAACAATGATATCGCTCATTTCCTTCGCATAAAGGCACCTATTCTTCCCGTTCCCACCCGCTCACTAGTTTATGGATCAGCCGATCAAACACCTTGGTATGAAGCAAGTTTTCCTTACCGCCATCGCTAGAAAGATCAGTAAAAGGGTTGCAAATATGCTTCAAATATGCCTTGTGGATGTGCAGAAATAACAGCCGCAACCGAGGCCCGGCAGAGACCTCTGTTCCCAAGCCCACTGCGATTTTCAACCCGTTGTTTGTTTCCAAGGCAAACACATTGATGTCGTTTTCGTGAAAAAGAAGCATGGGGCCATCTGCCTCGGCCTGCTTTTCATGCAAAAACAGGCCTGGTGATGCAAATATATCCACCACCATGTGCGAGAGAAAGTTGTACTGGAGAAACTTTTCGGCCTCGGCGGGCGAGATGGGTAAGAGTTCCTTGGATGTGGTGTTTTCCGGCAGTATCTCCAGACTATTCGTAGAATTTATGGGCTTCGGCCGATTTTCCAGACTTTTCGGATTCTCATTCACGCTCTCCGATTCTGCGGCCACATCAAAGCTTTGGAGGTACAACGGCTGATCATCTCTGGAGATCAACGTGACAAAGCGAACAGACATGATTAATACTATAAAGTGGTGGTTTGAAGCTGAGTTGAAATAGACATCAGTTGAATAATAGAAGGCTGTAACGCGGCCTTGAGATTATTTCGCGATTGGTATGGTGGCCAGTATTGCGAGTGAAAGATAAAGGTGTGAAGGATAGACCAAGTATTAGAATGTTGAGGAGCCAATTATAAGGTCAACGGCGGTATACTGGACTTTTGCCTTTTTTAACTTAAAATGGATTAAAAATTGGAAATGTTCTTAACGGTGCCTCCAGAATCCAGAGCAGCCCGCGCCTAAGGGCCAGGCCATGCCAGGGCCAGAGGTATCTTTTGATATTTTAGTAGAATGACAAGAGCCGATGAACGAAGCTTGAAAACAACAAACACATTTAGAATGATACATTCTGCTCCAAGCAGTTTCGGTTTTTGAGGATGCTATCAAAGCATCCCTAATAGGTGATCCGATGTATTCACCTATGGCGCACATTCGTATGCGCCTTCACCTCTTGTCGATCAGATCCAAAGAAAACCGACTCATTCTAACACTAACTGAGAAAGCCAGCGACTTTTCAAGTTCCTCGTATTCCTTGAGCTCTAGCAAAATTAGATCATTGTCAAGACCCGTGGTAGTCATACATAATAATCAACTGGCGCAAAACGATATGTATGAAGCAGTAACTTATGAGACCTATAGGAGCCAGAGAAGGCAGACTTACATGAATTCAAAAAATAGAAAAACGCATCAATTCTCTCATCACACCATCAAAAAAAAAGCCCCCAAAAGGCCTTCACATTTACATATCCGCGTATCTCCACTTTCGAGGTGTTTGAATCAACAATATCCTCGCAATGTCCTCGGCCTGTCGCCTCTGACTATCATATAGTACTTGCATACCTTCCGGCAAATTTTCTAGTGACTTAAAATCCTCACCCCATTCAAATAATCTTTGCCAGTGTCCCATAAGCGTCTCGCTATATTTAGGAATACTTGTATCAAGATCACCCGAGGCATTGCACATTGCCAATAACTTGACATTGAGATCCACCACTCGGTTCAAAAGATAGTTTTCTGCCGTCCCCACATAATCGAAGTAGCTCAACACCTCGGCTGAAACGGCCATGATAGTGTACATGTTTTCGATAAAGGTAAGCATTTTCGAGATCTGGGGATTGAATCCTATAAACGTTTTTGCTACATCGACAATATCCGCAAGGTCATCGCCTAATCTTTGTACAACCACGCCGAATCTGAATGTATCAAAGTGTGTATCTGAGACAAACGATTTCAATTGGGCAAAGTACCACTGCAACGATTCCTCGACCACTTTGGTTTGGTTGAGGTGTATTTCCGAAGCCGGGGCCCAGGAATATTTATCGGAGAAAAGACCAAAATTGCTGGACTGAATGTGCAGCCTTTTAGTATTGATTGAAAGTCCCATGGGGTGAATTATCATCGGGGGTGCTTTGAAGGTGATATTCTGGCCAGGGGTTTTGTTAAACTGATCTAATGTAACTTTTTCTTCACTTTCTAGAGCCATTTGTTCCTTGGACCGTTCTAAAAACGCCGTGGTGACGGTAAATAGTGCAAGAATCAACAACATAGCGGTCATTTCGTGGGGATAGGATCATCCATAAAGTCTTTGGTTGTTCGAGTGTCAAAGCGAGGGTGATCTTCCTTTTGACGATAGCAAATCTAATGTCAGCCCAGAATCTTTATTGAGCAGGATCGTAGGTCGAGAAAAATGCTGGGGCTGTCAAGGCTAATAATGTTGTTTAAAATAGCAGGTGCCAGGAGAAATCGGGCTATGTCTGAAGGAATGAAATGATACAATAAGAGGGCGTTGGGCTGAAGTAATCACCCAATCTATGTGAAATAACAGGCCAGGTCAATGTTCATGGGCAGGCCAAAAATCAATGTGATTTCAATCCAATATTTTGCCAGTAGGCTCGACAAAGTCGCCTTTTTCTAAATTCGAGAAATTCACCGATGGAAAGAACAATCCCAATTAGGTTAAACTCGTTCCTTAATGAGGCATAGTCTAAACGAAGTACAGACACACAGTCCAATGAAAAAGTAAATTCCATGCGCAATTTGAAGCCACAGCTATTGTCCTGAAACTGCCAAAGAAAAAAGCTTCACGGGTGATTCTTATTCATTGTAAAACAAAGGGATTTATCAGATATTGCGAATGAATCGAGAGCACTGCGCCCAGGTGTTCCAAGCAAAAAACCTGGAAAAGAACTACTCCTATGGACCAAAAAGGGGAGTGAGAACAAACATTCTTTTTTTGACAAAACCGGCTTTTGACCTCATGAAATTGTAGCCTGATTGACTCACTGTTGGGGCAAAGTTGTGTGATCCATTTTTCGCAGCCCAGCGTTTTCGAGAAGGTTCTGATTATTTTGTCGCCCTGGAATAGTGACACGTCTGAGGCCACGACAGCCTTATTCAATTTCCCTCGTTGAGCTAATCCGTACATCTCAACTTAACAATAACTTCATATGAAATTGACCTAATGCAGTTTAGAAGAAAAATGTCAAAGTTTTCACTACCAGTATCTTTTTCTTTCTACCTCTCGTATCGTTTATCGTGAAATGCTTCGTCCGAATAGCGCGGGGCCGTTTTTGCAGTTTAGACGCGCACTGGGTCAACCAACTTGCAATTCTTATCAGACACCCAGTTCAGCAAAAGTTGTCACAACCATTTAAATTAAATCTCGTCATCATCACAAAATATGTGACTAGATCCTTCAGAGCCAATGCGTTCACTTTCTTCTTTAATAACGTCACTGCAGAAAAGAGGCCCACTCATAATAATACAAACGGGGTGGAGGCGGCCCCGTAGTTCGCACCTTCAATTTTCCATTCTCCGCCCTACCGCATAATTTATAGGCCCCATTCAGTCGTGCCTGCCAGAAACATAATACGGCCATCTAAAAGACACTTGATAAGTCCACCGGAAACACACCACACACACATATTTAGAAGGCCAAAAGAAAAGAATCAGTATTTTGTCGTCCTCAAGATTCAAGAAATACCATAGTAATCTTGTATTTTGATTGACCACAACACTGAGGCCCTGGTGAACAATCCGCTTCAGTACCCTTCTTGAACATTCACTATATTCCATTAAACCCTCTCGAAAATGGCCACAAACGCGTCTCCGTCATCACAAAAAGTCGACGAGTTTCTCCTGAAAATCTCACAGATCTCCCAGGACCGGTTACGGGAAAACCAGAAGACACAACGCACGCTTCAGCTGGAAATCGATGAGCTTCGACTGAAACAGACCCAAAACCAGCCAAATTTCCGGGAATCGCCCGATTTTGGCATCAGCCAGCTCACTTTTAACCGCTCGGCACGAACTCATTTGATACAAAAGTGGGCAGACACCCCTCCGGCGATGCCAAAACGGCCAGAATCGGATGAACATAGTGGAAAAGACGGGAAATTCTCGGAAAGCGCTCCCAAATTGCCTCGAAGGCCACACACAATAGACGGACCAAACCCATATAAAACAGACGGGCCCATGAAGCCACAAGTGCCGCGGAAACCAGATAAAATCAGTACGCTATACCTGCCTCGGACCCCTGAAAGACCCACGAAACCACTAAGTCTCTCTTTTTCGGCTGAAAATATTGGGTCTGATAAAGAGTTAAGACCTGATCTACCTTTAAGAAAACATCAACGTGACGAGCCGTTCCCCGGACTCATACGTCCGGTTGCGCGGCGGAAACTGGTATCGAAAGAGTCCACAAATACTGCTGAACAGGAGAAAAGCCCCTTGTTTGTGGCGGCCAAATCCAAGGCAATACCCTCTGGGAAACCGCCTGCTAAACCAACGTCTTTCAGCGAGATCGAAAGTAAAATCAAAGCGCACGGGAAAGCCGCGGCAAGCCCGGAGAGCACTGGCACTACATTGACGAGTGAACCTCTGTTATCTGGCTCGAAAAAGAATTTCACCTCTTCAAGAGACAACTCGGATTTTCCTCTAAAACCGACAAAACCCGCAAAACCCGCAAAGCCTACACTCAAGTCGTTCGAAAACGAAAACACCGAGCTTCTTAAAGCACAGATCAGCAGGCTCTCGCCCACCAAGACTCTGCAAAACGAAAAAATAAGCAAAAAAGAGCAAGACTTCATGATTCCGGCTGATAATTCAATGGAATTCCGCTCAAAACCATCATCAAATCCAAGCCCTAACACAGAAAAGCCGCATGGATTGAGGCCGTTGAAACCGGTCAAACCCAAAACTTTGGCCCGCGAGCCCGAGGCGGTTCTTGCCCGAGAAAACCTCCGCAAGTTGCCACCGAAACAACAAGTCGTAGAGGCTGTTCCTGAGGCACTCCAAAAATTTCAAATTTTAAAGACTAAGCTGCCAGTGAGAGGCAATCTGACAAATTCTTTCAAAGCAAGCAATATAGATGAAAACTTGAGGCTGGGCCCTTCCAAAAACACCAGCAACAGCCTGGAGGAGCTGAACAAGCCGGCTGAAACAAATATGAAACACTCACCTAGTTCTCCCATTTCCGATCTCGATCCTCCGGCTAAACTGAACTTCCACGCACATCTTGCCAGTATAATTCGTGCCCTGACCGAGCCCTCAATCGGATCTCTGGTTTCGAAAACAGCCCCTCAAATGCAAATAAAGAGAGCCAGTACCGAGCCAGAAAAAGAAGCACTGCTGAAACTCACGCATCCAAACAAAGCCCGTGCCAAGGGCCCAAAACGGAGACTTCCGAAACTGGGTGCGAATTCACAGGCTGCACAAAAAGGGTCTTCTGAAAAGGAGAGAGAAAGTAATTTGACCAAAGGAGGAAAGCCAAATTTACTTGCAAGTGGTAGTGAAAAGATCAAACCCGAAGGAGCTCGAGGGGTTCCAGGGAGAAACGAGCTATTCGGGGAAAATGAAAACGAAGCTTTTAGCGAAACGCGTGAAGTACTGCCACTTACTTACCATAAACCAAAAAAGGTTCCTCCTCCGATCGCCCGGAAACCGAATTTCGAGGTGAGGCCAAGGAAAGTCAGCGGCGAGCTATTCATATAGCCAGTGTTGGCGAGATGAAAAGCTTTTTAAAATCGAAGTTAGGTTAAAGAATTGGGTCCCCTCATTGAAGGTAAGAACTGATTATCAGGAATTGTGGGGTCGATTAAAGGTTGCACCCTTTCCACTTGAGCCACCTACTAAGAATGCAGTTGACAAAAAATGCTCTGAAGTCAATACTTTGAAATCTCAAGATTGATGTCGAAGTCTCCAGTTCGCTCAATATAAAGAATACCTAAGAGCTTGTCTTCACGTTAAGTTTGCAACCACATTTAGAAATCATCTCTGATTTTACTCTGGTAACTTTAAACGTGCCCTATGATTTGGCGAAATAACGATCCCATTGCTTAGCGATGCATCTCATTGCCATGAAATGGTATATCGTGTCTTGAAGCGCAATAACAGGCGAAAAAGTAGACACCAAGACAGCCAAACCAAAATGGATTTCATGGAACATCATAAGCGCAGAAGCAATCGAATAGCTATGGGATTAAAGACAGACACGCAGAACAAGCAAGGCTGTTTTTGTAGGGTTATTGTAGAGGTGCCTACTCTTTCAAACTTTTCTCTAATATTCCTTATTATTTTTTGATGACTTCCCGAGGTAAGCCTCCCGCACAATCGCTTTTGAATTTGAAACGTATAATTACATTGCCCCGATAAACGTGAGACCGATCATGCCCGCTACCATCAAGCCCTTCTTCCACGAGCCGGTCATCTCATAAGCTGCAGCACCAGAGTCCAGACTCGACGATGCTCCGGAACTCGTGCTGGATCCAGATCCGGATCCCAGGCTCGCGCTATTCGAAGACGAGCTTCTCATTGTGGTAATAGAAGAGCCTCCGGTCAAAGAGCTAGCAGCATCTGCAGCGGAAACGGAGTTCGCGCTCAGAATGTCGGCGCTGAACTGAGAAGTCGCCGAGTTGAACCGCGACTGCGCGTTGCTGACATCCGAGCGGGCGTCAGACGCAGCGTCTGTGCCGAAGGCCACTACTTCCGAGGTGAACTTCTGCCCGTTGCTCTCAAACACCGACGTCACCGTCTGCGCGCCGGCGACTGCGCCGGAAGTCACCTTGCTGAATGCCGAAACTGCGTCGGCCGTGACCCGCGAAGCAAACTGTCCACCCCCGGAAGTCACCTTAGTTGCGATTTGTCCTCCTTCGGAAGTCACTTTAGTTGCGATTTGTCCCCCTTCGGAAGTCACCCTAGTTGCGAATTGTCCTCCTTTGGAAGTCACGTCCCCATACACCGAAACGGCTCCTGATGTGATCTGGTTGCCAATGGCATTACCCGCCGAGGTGATTGTGTTTATGATATTGCCCACGTCTGAAAGAATGTCCATGTTGGGATTTTGATTTAGTCCTTTTGGAGTTGTAAACGAATAGGTCTTTGTTTGCTTTCGGATTAAGATTGGCTGCAAAGAGTGGAGGTCCGTTTCTCAAAACAGTATCGCACTGGATCTAGAAAATCAGAGAGAATGGAATGATTGAAATTTATGAAAAAGAACGAGCCGTCAGTTCAATGAAGTAATTCGGGGAATGACGTCCTTTTGTACTACAAGGCCAATCCGAATTAGGACATTACGAGCACTTAGCGTGACAGAAAAGTGTCGAAGTTCGGCTGTGGCGGCAACATGCATGGACTGCACATAGAATGTTTTTGTGTGACCACGGCACTGGCTGGTAGCTTTTGTGTTTGTAAACAATTGGAGATATAGGAGAAGTGAGATATGAATGGGTGTCATGCAACAAGAAGGGTCTCTTCATCTTTCTAGGTTAGCCTATGCACTGAAGACTTGTCGCAAATCTGCTTTTAATTCTTCTTTTGCTGGATGTTTTGAAGGCAATCAATTAAAGATCGTGACCGGGCAAAAGACACATGTGATCAACGAGATCGGCGAAGTGGTCACGTGAGCGGCCGTTTTGAGAGCGAAATTAGTCTAAAAATAGACTACCCGCCAACAAGGCGGGGGCTGACAAAGCTTTTGCTTCAAATGTCCTTGGAGTTTGTGGCTGTGCTGATTTGACTTGGCCTAACTGCGCCAGTCACGACATGATTGAATAAGGCTCAGCCAGTCACGTGCGCCTGTTGGGCTAAATTCTGGGAATTGCGGGAGCCGGCTCGTTTGGTGCCTATCACGTGCTCGCCTATCACGTGCTCGTCTATCACGTGCCCGTCTATCACGTGCCCGTCTATCACGTGCTTGCCCATCACGTGCCCTGTCATCACATGACCCTTCACCCCGCGCTCTCATGATCGAGCTTTACTTTTTGCGCGCTGGCGCTAATGATTGCCCGAAGCAGAAGCTTGATCCGGGACTTATCGCGGAAATTTGACCATATACATCCCTCAGTCCACAAACGAGACTTCCTTTTTTACACTACGATTTCATCTTCACTCATCCACAAAATACTTGAAAAAAATGGCTTGTTGTTCCCAAAACTCCGTTGCTGCTCCAGCGCCAATTGTGACTTCCACTTCGGCTGTAAAATCTAAAAAAACGCAAGGCTGCTGTTGCGCCGGACTGTCCGTTTGCAAATGTGGATCCAAATGTGACTGTGAATCGTGCAACACGACCAAACTTTAAATATCAAGGCGTTCTTTTCCTCGCGAAAGTCACGAGTCTTTCATTTAAGCATTGATTTTCTATAGTGTATAATATTATTGGGTTTACTGAAATTTGAGCGTAGGCGTTTTCCGATTATTTGAGTTCGTTTGTCATTTTTTATACATGATTCTAAACATAAAAGAGCAGAACAAATTGGCTAGTGAGTAAGCGAGGCAAGTCTGTCTTCAAGCTTACTTGCGGGACTCCACAAGGCCCTTCTTGATGGCCTCACCCAAGTCTGGGTGCACCTTGGAGAAGTATGCAA
>JAKUBE010000266.1:0-16301 GCA_030674755.1 Metschnikowia henanensis | reverse complement strand
GCGAAATGGACGACGATCTGCGCGACGACGACGGCGAGGGCTGCTGCAAAAGCAAGGCAGGCGCTGGCACGTGGCTCATATGTTTTCCAGGCATACTGCTTGGATATACGGAATGTGCGCCATAAGCACTGGAAAGAGGCGAGTTGTGCCCTGTGGTCGAAACGGAGCTTGGGTGCGAAAGCGTGTATTCGGCAAGACCCACGTAATACCCAGAGTTCTGAGCAGAAGGCATATGAGCGCCCGAATAACTGCTGATTCCAGTATTAGTAGGTGGCAAAATCTGGCCCTGGTACACACTGGGTGTGTTTGAGGAATTGGGCACAAACAGCGCCGGGGTGAGCCCAGAATTTATGCTGGAAGGCCCTGCTGCCAGAAACCCATGGGCGGCGATTTGTGGCGACGATAAGCCATGGATATGTTGATGCGAGTTATGCTGATGCAGAGGAGCCAGAAGCGGAAAGTCCAACGCGAGGGTATTGATTGAGGGAAGCCGGCAGTCGATTTTGTTGGACATTTTGTGAAAAGAACGGGAGGTAACTATAAGGAGGGTTTAAGAATCGTTGCTAGGGAATGACTGTTTGATAGATCCAGCTATTTTTTCAGTTGAATCAGTGTACGATGTCGAGCCGGAGATTCGGGTCTGAATTCCGAGCGAGCGAGTTGCTTTTTCAGGTTAACGGTTTCTATGGCAACGCCGTATATCAGTAGTAAGGTGTTTTTATCAACAAGCGAAGGCCTAGTTGGAAGGAAGTAAAAGATGGCGAAATGATTCAAAATGTAATTCAGGCTTGTCCTGCGCCCACAAGCGAAAACTCGGCTATATATCGACGCTGGGATTTTGCAACGATCCGACACATCCGCTGCTGCACGGTTGCAGGATCGGGACGGCTGACAGGGTAGAACAAGTAAAGCCCTACCGCTCCGTGTGCAGGCGGCGCATTTGCTGAAAGTCGGCCCGGGGAAAATCGAGAAAAAGCCGCATTCGACGTGCCGCCGAAGCTGACAAAAGAAAGGCACAGTGGGCCCCGGCCGCGCGTAACCATTACTAAACCCACGTCCGTCTCACTCACGCGTGACAGCTACAGCATTCTCTATATCAAAAAAAAAAAATAAGAAGGCCGCAACTATTATAACCATGTAGATTCTCCAAGCTAGAGTGTGAATCGCTCCACTTTGTTCTTACTAAACAATAATAGGGCTGCCAAGATTCTTAGCTATACGGCCGGTGAGAACAACACTCTGCTTTTTTCTCGCTCTTTTCCTTTTTCCGCAGTTTTTCTCAGGTTTCAGAGGCGGAGTTCTTGGCAGTGCCTTAGGTGGTACATGTACTTTGTTATAGGGGCTCGAAGCGGAGGCGCGGGGAGAGGCGTGCCCGCGCCCGGGTATTGTTGCTTTGCCGCATGCAGATATCGCGCGGCGGTGTTTACGAGAGGCGCTGTGATGATTCGTTTCGTGCGTGGCTCCTGCATTCTCGCGGAAATAAGCTCGATAGGGGTATGCATCCGAGATCTCGGTTCGGCTGGTTCCACTGCCACCGCAAATAGACCCGAGCTTGCCATACTGTTACGCGCGTCCTGGGCCGGCCCGCTTGTGTGCATGCACGCCCCTATTGTTCAGCTTCGCCTTCGGAACCTACGGAAGTCCGAACTAGACGTGCACGCTTTTAGCCGTTGAAGCCCATGACAGCTTATGTATTGTTGTGCAATTGATTTATCAGTAGCAGTATTTTTTTATTGTTTCGGCAGGCTTTTGGAGCTGCGGCCACGTGCTATATGGTGTTGGCCAATTACGAGCGAGATGCTGGGCGTGGCACGACTTTTAAAAATAAGGTTTTTTTTTATCAATTCGCCTCGCGGATCTGGTAGTATCCACGGAACGGCTTTCGAGTCCAGCCGGTGCAGCCGTGCGAGGTGAACTTGAGCTATTTCTTGGTAAAACAAGAAAAAATAACCAATAAATAATGGGTGAGGCCCGGCATCTCATGATCTAGTTAACCACATCTGGATGGCGTGATTTCTGCGGTCACAGCCAACAGCTTTCCAATAAATGGGCTCATTAAATTTGGCTGGTCACGTCTGGTGTGTGTTTTCTTGGCCGCTGACTGTATTGATATTGCTACAGCCACTTCACATCCCAAGTAAGGATTAGATTGATCCAGATGATCAAGTATGCAAAGATCCAGAGAATTGCATAATCGGTATGGCAGAAAGTCAATGTTCGGTGTAAAGTGGTGTGATAGTTAGATTTGGAATGTTGACTCGGCACTGGCTGGTGCGCACATGATGTAGCAAGACTCAAGACAAATAATCTAAAGAGCGTTCAGGATTATTGATATTATAAACACTTTATTTCCAGACTAACTTAAGAAAGCCGTCAAGTGGGATTCAATTTCAAGGGAAAGCATCCTGAAAAACTGCTTCCTTTCCGCGGAGACCGACTAATTCAAAGGCGTTTAGAACCTGTTTTGGGGAATGTGATTCTATCTGAAAGTTTCAAATAACCAGAAGTAAAAGAAGTGACGTGAAAAGAAGATCCTAGGATTGAATTGTATCCCTCCGAAACTTTCGAGGATCACTCAAAAATGGGATCCTCAAATGGGTCACCTTTCTCCTCACATTCGCATTGCCGCAAAACACTTCACTCTATATAAAAACAAATTGAGAGACGTTACAGGGTTAAATGGAGAATACACTTATGATAAGTTGCAACAGAAAAGTCATTTTTGGGTGGTCACAAAAAGGTGTCAGAGGAAGCTAGCCAGATTGCATTTGAATGTTGGCGCCAATTAACTCGCATCACTCAAAAGATTTGAACTGATTTATTTCCACTGCATTGAAAATCTAAAGATGCAGAATGGGGGTATTATGGGATGCGGCTTTCGTAGCTATTCTCGAATTGTGAATCTGAAGCGGCTGGGTGCGTCTCGATGACTAATTTTTATCTTCTTAACAAGGAGGAATTGCTTTTGCTGGGATGACGGCGTGAGGTCATACGAGTTCGACATCAGGTACAATTCCGTGGAGATCTTAGGAGGTTTACATATAATTTAGATGAAACAGGTATAAAAAAAGAAGTTTTTACATGGCTGCCGCATCAGCGGGAATTTAGAGTCTCGCATTTGTCTTCTTCATTATCGTAAGTAGCCAAAGCTCGTCTGATGCTAAGGCGGAATATTTTTTCCGTGATATTTTGTTTTCGTGTTCACAGCATTTGAATATTCAGCTGACTTCTGAACATCACTCTGCCCCTTAGCGAAGGTTAAAAAACGTCAACACCCAATGTGAAATGTGAGGTGGGTACAAGCAGAATTGGGGTCAGAGAGCCTAGACCAACCGGTCAGCTTCTTGCACACATTTGATACTCGGCGCTTGAAAAGCTGAATGAAGCTTTGAAAGAAAATCTGTTTTGACTGAAAGGTGATGGGCATGAACCTTCTCTATAATAGCATTGAGCCACAACGACCCCATTATTCGTAGACTCATACAAAGACATAAACACGAACCTACCTTTAAGACGCCAGTAACGCCTGGAAACCCTTTCGTAATTGCATTTTTCCAATTCACAATAAGTACGCGTCTCGCCGACTAAGATCGCGTCCATGCATTATCAATCGTGAAATGAGAACCAAAGCATAATATGTCACAAGGCTCCCGTTCCCAAGATCTCCGTGAATTGAATTGATCTCTTTTCAAATGGAAGAACAGACTTGTCTTGCTACCAAGGACTTATCACGGCTGTGGCCATCACTCATCGCTCTTCAGATTTTCTATTGAAAAGAGAAAAGGTGCATTCAGCCCAAGGCGATCTCTTGGTTCTTGCTTCTACGGTCGCGTGCCTCCAAAACACTTCACTACTAGAAGCCCTTCGACAACCTTAACCCTAATACTATGATGCACTTTGATTCTGCAATACTCTGGGACTCTGATGATTTGATATATATTAGGTGTAGCGCATCCAGGAGCCCGATGTGCGTCCGCCAGATCTATCTACGCCTGGAAAAACGCCCTGGACCGGTTTTTCCCACAAAAAAAAAGACACAACGGCAAATTGCTCCGCCTAGGCCTTTCTGGAACGAGCCTTAGGGGACGAGGCGTCCACGCCCGAGGCTCTGGCGGAGGCACTGGAATCGACCTTTTTCGTCGCGGCTTTCTTGCCTGAGCTCTTGTACACCTTGATGTAGAAGGAAATAAACAACAACAAGTAGCTGGTCAAGATCAAGTAGCCGTAGAACGCGGCCAACTCCGAGCCGTAGCAGTCGCCCACGTGGGGCAACGACTTGAAGTACCTATACGCATAGTGCGTGTACGTGGCAAAGTACACAAAGCCCAAGTCCAAGACGAACTGGATGATCTGGAACCGCGTGACCCACTCCTTCCACCACACGCGGATGCCGCGGGCGCTAAGAAAATAGTACCAGTACATGACCACGTGCACGCCCAAATTCAACGTGATGGGCACCCACTCCACGGAGGTCAGCCCCATCAACTGCGTGTAGCACAACAACGCGGTGGCGCCGTGGTGGTACACATGCAAAAACAACAACTTCTTTTTTTTCAACACCAAGAACACCGTGTCGACCAACTCCCAGTATTTGGTCAAGTAGTTCAAGTAGTACAACGTGACCAAGCGCGGCGCAAACGCGTTGCGGTGGCAGATCGCGTAGAATAGCCCGTGGTGGTACAAAATCGGCACCAACTGCTCGACGGTCAACAACAAAAGCGCCAACGAAGCCACCGTCAACCCCAAGTTGTGCACCTGGAACAAAAAGTTCAATTTGAGTGCCGGCACGCCAAGCTTGTTGGACACAAACCGGCCCCCGAAGATCACCGTGTAGTACACGGCGATGATCGCAAGCGCCTGCCAGCCGTTGGCCAAAAACGTCTTGTTGTGCACGAACTCAAACTCTTCCGCAGGATACCCGATGATTTTCTCGAACGCGGCGGAAAAGAGCGGCCACAAGTGCAAGCCAAAGGGCCGCTCGACCGAGGGCATCCCGAGCTGGAGCACGGGCTCGCGCGCGAACATATGCGGAATCTCGGCCATGGTCGGAGTCTTTTCTAGCGGAGAGAGGAACAGAGAAAAGCGGATTCGGTGGTTAGTTGCGTGATGTTTTTTGTTGGATGTTGCGCGTGGTGCAGGTCGCGGGCCGTGGTTTTTTTTCGCGGGTGCGAAGAAAAAAGAGTGCGTTGAGTGCGTTTATGTAGAATGCAGAGGAAAACACACTGAAGTGGTCTGGGGAACCGGCAATTTCCGGAAGATTATGTGATGCGTATTATGGCAAATCATCAAGCAAGATCGCTTGATAATGTGAGCGCTCGGCGCAGTCAGGCTTTTTCAGAACAGAGCCGGGCAATGACATGATCGGCTACTGGAGACTCAGGAACCTGCACATGTGCGGTACCAACATTTGCAGTGTTTGGAAGTGCACGTGACAGGGGCTTGGCTGCAACTCGCGTTTTTGCTTGGGCCGAGTGCTGGGATACGGTGTTGCGTTTTTCAAGAATTGGGGTGAAGTTTCAAAGAAAGCGTTGGAATATGCAATGGTCGGTAAGTGAGGCAAAACTTGTGGCTATAATCTGCTACACCATATAATATCTTATTAGGTTTATCATAGGCGATTGTAAGGTCTCTATATGCATAAAATATTATGCCTCAAATATATAGTAAACTACTGACAATGTAGTTCAACACATTTAGCACCCTATTGGGCGCACCTGCTCCGATCATTATAGGTAAGAAATAATTACCACTATAGATGGAAGTTAACCTCCGTAATTAGCTGCGGCGGGACAAGTTGAATCATTAATTAAAGAACTTAATATTAAATATGATTTAGATTGTTTTATAAGTTTTAGGGTGATAAAGTAAAGGTTTCAATGGGGGAGGTGTCAGGTTTCCCAAAAAATGCCTTACTTTTGACTTTCATACATCACTTTAGTAGTTACTTCTCGTCCATATTATTTGTGCAAGTTCCAAAACTCGACAAAAAGCTTCAAGTCTCAAGCTTCGAAATACAAAAAAGACACTGTTTGAGGTCCATTGCTGTCGTGAGAACAGATAAATGCAGTGCAATCTGAAGCCATTGGTGACGGTGACGTCAGAGTGTCTCTTGTACTGAGCCAATTGGAAGAGCATTTCCTCAAAGGCACTGGGAAATCCACGGCAGCTTGGCCAATTCTTTATTCAATATATCGTTGATTATTCCGGCCCATTTTGGCTCTTTTGGAGACTTTGGAGTTGGAAGAATGAGGCTTGCTGGGGGTTCCACGCGGTGTCGTGCTTCGTGCATCTTTGCATTCAAGGTTCTGATATTGGGTAAGTTTGAGTCGCCACGTGTCGAAGAATAGAGTGTCTTTTCTTGTCTTTCTCCATTGATCGGGTACTTGATACATGACCCAGTGCCTGCTTCCTCGAAGGCAAGGAGGACGTCCATAGCTCTTGTAAGAATCAACATAAATGAGTCAGATGTCAAGACTTGACCTCTCGAAATAGGTGAAAGTGAGTTTCTTTGTTATTGATGATTTCTTGAAAAGCCAAATACATTCAGCGTAAAGTGGAGACTTGAAACGAGAGCTGATTGAGATGTCAGCATCTGAATTTACCGAGACCTAGAATCACCATAGAGCAGAATCTACGTTTAGCGACTTATCCAGTCTCTGTGTTCTCCCGATTGGACGCTTCCATACGCCATTCTAAATCTAGTCATAACAACATCAATTGATTAACTATCTCCGATATAAGATGCATGCGTCATTCATTATTTGGTCCTTTGAGACGTTATCTCGGCCATTCACTAGGCCCCTTCCCAGTCTTTTCCACCTTCCAGTCTTTTCCACCCTCACTTCGCCGGCTTTCCCTCACTTCGCCGGCTTAGGTTTCAAGTTCAAAAAGTCGATCGACACTATTATGTCGTAGCCGTTCTCTTCACACGCATACAACGCCTCGTGCTCGTTTGAATGAAGATACCTGATGTTTTCCCCCACCAACGCACGGATCAAAGTGGTGCTTTCCAAGTCCCGAATCTCTATGAAGCCCGGGTCAAATGCTAGCAAGTATGGGTAAAACAACGCGATGTTCTGCGGGGTGCCCTCCCAGAAAATCCCCCAGTCGTGTTTGGTGCGCCAGCCGTTTCTATTGATGAAAAAAGAAAACTCGCTGTAACTCAAAAGAAAGTTCTTGTCGAGCCTGTGGATTGCAAGCGGCGTGACAGACTCCCTTTGCGTAGCAAAATCCAACGACGGATCCGCCTCGTCAAGAATAGACTCCTTCCGCCCGGCTTCCAACGATAATATCTCAAAGCCTTTGGTGCACCCAATGCATAGTTTAGTCTTTAGAAACGAGATCAGCACGGGGTCCGAGGCAAACGTGATTTCTCTCACGTCAAGCCGCTTGTTCTTGTTCTTGTTCTTGTCAAACGGGTTCGTGGGCTCGACGATGTTGATCGCCCGTGCGTTGCCGCTTTTCACCGCACACAAGAGGAGTTTCCCGTCACAAACGCCGGTCTTGAAAAACGACACGTGATGCAAGATGATCTTGCCGCTCCGGGTGTTCTTCGCGTGGTCCAAGGAGTCCGTACAGGAGAGGTCGAACTCGTAGAGGGTTTTGTCAGAAAGCACCAACACTTTGGAATATTCCACCAACACCTCGAGTTGCGTCACGTACGGCTTGCTGATGACCATGGTCGGATCCGAGCAGATTTTCTCAAGTGACGTCATGCTGATCGACCTGACTGTCGACACCCACACGCCGGAATCGGTGCCGTACATGAGTTTTTTCCCTCCGTAGCATGGCACCGCGCAGTTGATTCTGTTGTTGCCCGTGAAGCGGCGCGTTTCGTATTTACAGATGGAAAACACGTCGTGCTTTGCAATCAACTTTTTCTGCTGCTGCTGCACTTGCAGCAACACCTGATTCTGGTTGGTCAAGTCGTCGGCAAACAACGACACGTGCACTGGATTGCTGCCCAACCCAAAAAAGTTTAGTTGCATCCTCTGCTGCGACGACGAGACCGGGTTGTATGGAGAAGGCTCGACGCGATTTCTCAACCCCACGTCAGAAACGAGCGACATGTTTTCGCGATACGGAAGCAACGATTTGAACGACGGCGTTTCGTACCCACTATTCATAAACAAAAGAGGGAGGTACACGGGCCGCTCAAACACCTTGTGCACCTCTCGTTTGTTCTGGATCTTGTGCTTGACCATAAGCACCGCGTGCTCAAACAAGTAGAGGTCGATCTTCTCGTTCTCGCGCTTCCGGCTCAACGTCACCTGGTAGATGATGCGGTTGCTGTAGGTCAACCTGAAATTAAAACGGTCCTCGAGAGTCTGTCGTCCCAAGAGCCGGTGCAAGACCATGATCTTGTGGCGGTCGGTCGCTTCGCCCGTCTGGATATTGATGCGCGTCAACACCTTCTCGATCTCCTCCTTCGCCTTGAGCAAGTTCTTGTAGTCCAGCGAGTCGTCCTTGGTGTTTTTGATGATGCCACTGAGCAACAACTGGTACCTGGCGGGTCTCTGCACACCCTTGATGAGAAACGACGAGAAGTCCTGTTTCCGGGACTCGGGTTTCTTCTCGATCGCCTCGAGGAACCGCGCGTATTTCATGTTCACCTGCTGCTGCCGCTCGTGCTCGAAACTGGCAAACACCTTGTTTCCCGAGTACTTGATGAACGGCTCAAAGCTGCCCACAAACAGAAGCAAAACATCGCCCACGCACTCGACGACCGGTTTTTGGCACTGCTGCCTGGCGGTCAACGCCTCGCTCAAACTCTTCGCCAACCTGAGCAAGTCGCTGACTCCGCCAAACACGGTTCTTATGAACGCATCGCGCTCCCGCTCCGGAATGATGTTGTTGACCGGGTTGCGCAACGGCATGATGTAGAAATCGGTCATGAACTCCAAGTCCTTGACGTAGTCTCGCTCCGTGTAGATGAGCTCGTAGATGAGCTCCTGGCGCATCTTTTCAAGCTTGTCTAACTTGTCCAAGACGCTCTGGTCGACGGTCTCGTGCCACAATGTCTTGGTCGCCTCCGTATCGTGTAGAGAAAGCCTGGAAACGGCTCTTTTCAAGCCCCCACGCGGCTTCATATTAAGCCGCGCCTGTTGCTCGAGCCGCCGTGGACACGCGATGGAGTAACACAACTGGTTGCGGCTGCATGTGGGCGAGTAACAGTCGGTCAAAATCGTGAATATACCGTTGACACGTGACGGCTCTGTGAACGCCTTTTCCGCGCCTGTTTTGCCAGCGCTGCCAAACGTTTCCTGCACGATTTCGACGGGACTTCCTGGAAGCGGCGGGAAGTTGGACGTGGGGTACGGCGGGGTGTTTGCTGGCCCGTTGTTGTACATGGAGGTTCGGTTTGAGTTGCTGTTGCTCCCCGAGCCGCCGTTGTTTTCGTCAAAAAACTCCACGTCGCTGTACACGCGAGAGAAATTGTACACTTCGTTGACGGAATCTCGCAAACGGTGGTTATACGCCGCATCGTGGAAGTACTTCTGTGCGTCCAAGGCCCTTCCTAGAAGCAACGCCAAATTGCGGTCGTTGGTGCGGATGATGTCGCAGATGAGGTCGATTGCCGCCTTGCCTGTGAACGAGTCGTGGTACTCCAAGCCGTCCTTCATGTTGATGGTCAAAACCATGCCCTCTTTGAACGCTTTGGCCACACGCGAAAGAAACGCAGGATACACAACCGGCTTTCGCAGCCCGGGGCCTTGCATCAGTCGCATCGTGGCGAGCGTAGACTGGGACGCGTTTCTGTCTCTTTGCAAAGACGCGGAGCTGGAAAACTTTTTCGTGGAAAGCGACGAGAGCTTGCCCAAAGAGCTGAGCGACTTCGACGAGAACGAAAACGTATGCGAGGACCCGCTTGACATCGAGCGCTGGTTCTGAGGCGCAGGCGCAGGCGCAGGCGCCTGCAGCCCGGAAGTGCCCGGGATATGCTGCTGCGACGCAGTCAACGACTTTGTGCGTTGCTCGTTTGCGAGTTTCTCCTTGCGTAGCCGCTGCACTTGTAGCGCCTCGGGATTATAGGTGGGCATGGACGGGGATGTGACCACCCGTCTGTTTTCGGGCGGCGTATTTTGCATCGCTGTCGACCGATTAAGCGAGTATGTCCGTGGGCCGGAGCCGGGCGCGTCGCCTGCTGCAGCAGCAGGATATGTGGGGCCTGGACCTGACGCTTGTTGCTGCGTTCTTGGCCCTAGCGCATGCTGCGCTGGTCTTGGCACATTGCCGCCGTTCACATCTGCCTGCTGCGAAACGAAATTCGGAGAGCCAGATTGCTGCTGCTGAGGTCGCTGCTTCTGCAAATGGGGCTGATTATAATTATTAGCAAGGTTTTGCTGCAGCGGGTGATAATGATGCGCCGGGTGCTGCAAATTCTGGGGGTGCTGCAAATTTTGCGGGTGCTGTAAATTTTGGGGATGCTGCAAATTTTGAGGGTGCTGCAAATTCTGAGGATGCTGTAAATTCTGAGTGTGCTGTAAATGCGGCTGCGGCTGCGGGGGCTGCGACAGGCGCATTGGCTGGTTGGGTCTGAAGTCCGGAACAGACTTGTGGTGATGCAAGGAGTGTGCAGCCTGGCCATCCAGAGGAAGATCCCGGTAATTGCCGGTCAGATTTGCATATCCAGCGTCTCCATGTGCACGATAGTTTGCCCCGTGAGCTATATTCAGAGACTTGATTCCACCCGAAAGCATATCGTCGCCACGATTCGCTGAGTAATAGTCGCCAGTGCCATGCGTCGAGATCGGGGCTTGGCTTAAACTGCTTGCAGACGGGTTGCGGCCCTCGTACATTGGAAAATTGCTTTTCACGGGGCTGCCGTTACGGCCCTGCTGATGCAATGCGGGCTGCAGCGCCAGCGCTGACGCAGGACCACCGTAAGGCAGTTTTCGCCCGGCAGCAGGACGTGTGTTCTGGGAGTGCAGCGCATCTTGGGGGAAGTGCCCATGGTTGGCGTTATGTGTATGGCCTCGATGACTCTGAGGAACTCTTTTTTCGCCCTGATGCCCGCTTTTCCCCATATACGAGGAGTGTGTTTGGGCCACAGACGCACCTTGTCCGTTTTGACGGCCATCGGGTGAATCCGGATGCTGTCCAACTGTCGCACTCATCATGACCAGAGGTATTAGGTGCGCCGGAAGACTGAATTCAGGGGCCCCGGATTGGCCCGAGGATTGTGGACGAGACATGATCAGCTTCTGTTAAAAAATAGGGGCCGGAATCACGGATGGTTTTCACGAGTAGAGTGGCGAGATTCCCGCGGTTCAAATCCCAAAACGGCGCCTCCAAATCTGCCTTGAAGAATAGGCTGAAGTCACTTGAGTAGCGACGTTTTTATGGATTGAAAGAAAGGGTGGATGGCCCAGAACACGTTGCTGAAGACTTCCAGAATCTGTGTTTATAGACACTGGGGTGATCAAAATCTGTTCAGGGACCAAATGTGTGATTTTTCGGATGTGAAAGAGAATCGGCGACAGTTCTGCCTTGTGTACTGGCGAGTCTCACGTTTGCGCGAGGCAGCCAAAAAAAATAAAAAAAAAATGACCAAAATAGAGAGTGCGACCGGCCAGGATTCCGACCGGCCAGAGGCTTGCAAACCCATAGAGGCTTGGAAAAATAGGGAAGAAAACTAATAAGGGAGCTGGAAAAGATTTAGCTGATAAGCAGAATCGATCTTCGCTAGATCGGTATGATTAAGGTTTTTCATCTGAATCGTTATCGTATTTTTCAGACAAATGTTAAGATTCGGCTGTTACAGAGGAAACCATTTCTCCATGTGCATGATCACTAACAGTACTAAGGCAAGTGCTAACCTCGAAGCGAGGCAGATCGAAACGACAGTTAAAGATTTATTCTAAGTGCAACTCCGACTAAGAAAGACTTTGTTTCAAATGACTCAGTTGAGTCACGAAATCACTATTGTATCAGGGAAGAAATGATAAAGAGTCAAATTTTTTTGTTGTGTGTCGTATACTACGGAGATAGGTTTCGGTTTGGTCTTTATAATGCGATTCTCTCTAAGTCACGTTTCTTCAGAAAGGTAAAATGATTATGAAAAACCCAAAATTTACTAAATCAAAATCACTAAAACAGATTGTACTTCAAAACCATATAGTCCACATCGAAGGAATTTATAGCGTTCCGAACCACGATGTAGTGTGGTACAATTATTGCTCGTATGATTCGTTTCTTCACATGCAGTGGAGCAGCACTGTAGTATAGACATCCTGCGATAACACGGCATTTGAGCGCAAAAAAATTGTACTTCTGAACCTTAAATACCAATTCTTGGCTTTTTTTATTCAAGGCATAGCAAGAAAGTGGTTTTCCAATGATGTAGTTGTGCTATTATTGGCATCATTATTCCTTCGTCAGCTTCCGGCCGTATGTTTCGCAACCATGACTTACCACGCTCCCTTTTGAACAGAACGTGAAATTCTTTATCAAAAAAGCGTGGCCACTATATTAAAGAACTCTTCTAAAGCCCGGAAGAAACATATTTTCTAGTTCATTTAAAAAGATCAACGTATGTTTAGAGTCTAGCGTACTTTTTTTGTACCTAGTCTCGTGATTCATCGTGAGACCTCCATCCTATCCAATATATGATATGTTTTACAAGCTACGCCAGATTCTTCGCACAAAGCACAAAAGCTTTTAAGGATAAAATCAAGGTCTTGATGTTGGTGAAACCTGCTCTATATTGCTCTCGCTCTGCTTTTCGTGGCACGTCAATGTTGACATCCTCCTGGATGTGGAGGGTCACGTGACTGGATGCTCAACTCCTACTCATAAATAAACCCCCAATGAAAACTCATAATGAAGAATCCTTCGAATACAAGACCACAACCGAACAAACTCCAAACCTCTTATTCTTTTTCAAAATCTTGCCTCTCGAGCTTATTTTATCTACGTAGAGAATATCAATGCTAGCCTCAAACCTGCATACAATGTGGCTCCGCCCTCGCGGTAAACGTAGCCGGTGCCCTCTCTCAATCATCATGAGGAAGCTTTCTCAAACCCTGTCTAATATCACATATAAAATCTTTAAAACCACCCAATTGCGCTATACACGAGCAATGCCAGCATACCACTCCACATTTCTCGGCGAAGCGTCGGAAAGAGTCGTGGGCAATATAGTTATGTTGCCCATTCACACCCAATATAGAGGCCCCTCTTACCCGCCATCTAGTGAGTACGACATAATCGAGGAAACGCTTGATTTGTTCCGGGCCAACTCGTTTTTCAAAAACTTCGATATCAAGGGCCCCGCGGACCGCTTGCTCATCTACGGGATCCTCTTTGTTAGCGACTGTTTGTCGAAATTAAACGCTAGAGTTACATACAAAGAAGCAGTGCGGGCACTCAACAATTTGGCTCTCGACTCGTTTGCCTTGCCCGGGGACATGGGTTTCCCAATGAACGAGGTCTACCAGGCGCCAGCCACGAAGAACGACGCCGAGCTTTTGAGAAGTTATTTGCAACAATTCCGCCAAGAGTTGGCTGACCGGTTGTTGAAGAGGATTTACGCGGAAAACGAGGCCGTGCCCAGCAAGTTCTGGTTGGCTTTCACAAGAAAAAGATTCATGAACAGAAGTTTGTAAAGAAGTCTGAATTGAAAAAGAAGATACATTGACATGTGTCCCACCATGTTTGTCCGCCTTCCCGAGGGCTAGTAGATGTAGGTAACTAGAGCGCAAACTCGTGCCTTGTATTGCAAGTAGCGGCCGCCATAAAACCGATTCACAAGAAAGTGCTCCTCGATCTCGATTCTGCGTTTAAAAAACCAAGAGAGAATTGACAAGCTAAGCGTGAGAGCAAGAAGATTACCCAAAATGATCTGCATTCCCAAGACGTAGAGCAAGAACCCGGCGTAACTCGGGTGACGACACCAGGCATAGATCCCGGAGGTGATGAGCAGACGCGGTATATCTGTCTCTATATAGTGGGAGAAAGAGTCTCCACAATCTTGAATTGCTTTTCCTCTAACAAGTATGCCCGCTGCAGCTAGAACCACTCCGCAAATCGGCAGCCCATGGTACCGCCAGTACTTCTGCGTCAACGTATACTCGCATATGCTGGCAAGATGCACGCCTGCAAGTTGCGTCGAGCCACGAGCACCCCATAGTAGAAACAGATACGGCGTGCAAGTGCGGGGCAGGTACCTCTTAGTGCACCAATACTCGTTTAGATGGAAGCAGGCCCATGCCAATGTGTATTTAGCGAGCGGCGAGCTGCCTCCCCCCAAAATATACCCCATTGAGGCTACCGCGGCAAGCACAAGCAAAGCCGCCTGCGCATATACGGCGCTCATAGAATTATCAACTCAATGTCGTAGGCCGTGCCCTCGTCTCAGATGGTGCTTTTGGACGTGAGATGAAGCTTCCTAATCAGGCCCGCACAATAGTGCGTGAGCGTCCTGACAAAAGAAAACGCACTTGCATGCGGCGCGAGCTTGTGCGCTAAGGCTGCGTGCATCACCTACTTAAGGCACACAAATCGGCAACTTTGATGAACTTAGACGGCCAGCGATGGCTTCTTATTCCACTTATAAACCAGAGAAAGTTCGCTTGCATGTTGTAGCAGGAAAGGCGCTTGGTCTAGGCGCAGTGTTGGCCATGTGCTCCACCAGATTGGTGTTTTCAACGACATGGAATAGCCTTAGTGCACGTCTTGCCCTATTTACCTTTAGCCAGTGCCTTTTCCACTGTCTTGAGTTCTTCATTACTGCTATTTATAACACAGAGGAGGTGGACGACGACTCGTTTATTCTAGGCGACCGGCAGCTACATTTTGCTTTCTTTGCGTCTGTAACGGAAAGCGCTATCAAACTGCGTTTCTTTGCTTTTAGAGGGAGTTACTTGTGCATTGGGTTGGTGCTTGTAGCTTTGAGCCAAGCGTGCAGATCGCTTGCCATGTACACTGCAGGCGTCTCGTTCAATCATCACATTCAGCAGGAGCACGCGTCAAAACATAAGCTTGTCACAAGTGGCGTGTACAGGTTCTCGCGTCACCCGAGTTACTTTGCATACTTCTGGTGGTTTATCGGGACCCAAGTGCTTCTTCAAAACTGGGTGGTGGCTGTGTTTGGGATCATCAAGCTTCATCTGTTTTTCACAATCCGCACCGAGTACGAAGAGGCGTTTTTGGTGTCCTTTTTTGGCGACGAATATAAAGCCTACAAAGCACGCACGCGCGTGGGGATCCCGTTCATAAAATGAGTCGTGTATCAAAGAAAATTAGCATGTACAGCCACTCTGTCTATATCTATTTCTTAGGAGGAACGCCAAAGCCGTTGACGTTCCTGTACATCATAACACCGTTGTCGCCCTCGACAAACTGGCACCATCGGGCGGCTTTCCACAAGGCCTTCCACATGCTTTCGTCCGAGTGGCGGTAGTGTTTGCCCATGACCTTCTTGATTTGCTCACTGGCCTCACGGGCGTTGTAAAAAGGGATTCTGGAGCAGTAGTGGTGCAAAACGTGCGTCTCGATGATGTCGTGGAAAATGTGCTTGCCGATGAAACCAAACTCCCTGTCGATGGTGGCGGCGGCGCCTCTGGCGAAGTTCCACTGCTCGGCCTCGTAATGCGCCATCTGGGGGTCGGAATGCTGCAAGAAAGTGATGAACACCAACCAGTGGTTCACGCCAATGTAGGGAAGGAGCCAGTTGACAAGCACGCTGAAGCCCCCGAGGTTCATGTACCACGTGTACAACACCAAAAGCTGCGTCAAAATGCCAATGTCCGACAACACAATGTACCAGTACTGGTTCTGCTCGAAAATGGCCGACGACGGGTTGAAGTGGTTCATGCCCCAGCCCGTGGGCGCGACTTTCTGGCCCGTCACGTTTGTGAAAAGATACGTGATCCAGCCAAACGCCTGCTGCACGATCAAAGACCACAACGAAACAATGGGCGAGTCGCTGGCAATCTCCTCTAGAGACAACGCATCGTGTCTTTCCACGAATTCCGCCCGCGTCTTGGGCACAAACACCATGTCCCTGGTCATGTGACCCGTGGCCTTGTGGTGCTTGCCGTGGGAGAACTTCCATGAGAAATACGGCACGAGCCAATATGAATGCAATACCCAGCCCACTGTGTCGTTAACTAGACGGCTGTCGGAGAACGCCTGGTGGCCGCACTCGTGGGCCAAGACCCAAAGGCCGGTTCCCAAAAGCCCCTGGGTGATGCAGTAAACAGCCCACGCCGCAAAGCGTAACGCAGGATGCGGCATCATGTGGATGTAGTTATTGGCGGCATATGCAAACACGCCCATCCAGAAAATGTCTCTGGCAA
>JAKUBE010000265.1:0-16428 GCA_030674755.1 Metschnikowia henanensis | reverse complement strand
CCTCCGACGCCCCAATGTTCGTTGTTGGTGTCAACCACGACAAGTACGAGGGCCAAACCATTGTTTCCAACGCCTCTTGTACCACCAACTGTTTGGCCCCATTGGCCAAGGTTGTTGACGACGTCTTCGGCATTGAGGAGGGTTTGATGACCACCGTCCACTCTATCACCGCCACCCAGAAGACCGTTGACGGTCCATCCCACAAGGACTGGAGAGGTGGTAGAACCGCTTCCGGTAACATCATCCCATCGTCCACCGGTGCCGCCAAGGCCGTCGGTAAGGTCATTCCAAAGTTGAACGGTAAGTTGACCGGTATGTCTTTGAGAGTCCCAACCGTCGACGTTTCCGTCGTTGACTTGACCGTCAGATTGAAGAAACCAGCCTCTTACGAGGAGATCTCTGAGGCCATCAAGAAGGCTTCTGAGGGTGAGTTGAAGGGTGTCTTGGGTTACACTGAGGACGCTGTTGTCTCCACCGACTTCTTGGGTTCTTCTTACTCTTCCATCTTTGACCAAAAGGCCGGTATCTTGTTGTCCCCAACTTTCGTTAAGTTGATCTCCTGGTACGACAACGAGTTCGGTTACTCCACCAGAGTCGTTGACTTGTTGGAGCACGTTGCCAAGAGCTCTTGAATTACCGGAAAATTATGAGAAACTAATATGCGCCGGGTTCTATAGCTGAGTGCTCTCCCTAGAGGAAAGCATCTACGTATACAGCAATCTGATGAATTGATCTGATGAATTAGAAACATTGTAGGTGACTCTGACGGTATATCTCTATAGCTATAGAGAAAAATTCATTTGATTGACAACTTGAAGACAATTGTGGATAAATCAAAAAGTTGAGCAAAAATCCGAATAATTATGCAATTGAGGGGAAACGCCAGCGGGTCCCGAGTTCAGAAATTCGACTTGCGGCTCAAACCGTTATATGCAAGAAAAACCGGCCCGATGTTTATAGACGAATCAAAGAACCAAGGAAAACACCTAGATTTCCACGAACCACCCAAATTCCCCTGTCTCTCTTCTCTTATATCAAATCAAACCACAAAAAATGAACCTTGGGTTTCTACGAGATCGCGGCTTCCGCTTATACAAAACCAACCAGCTTCCTGTTGTATTACTGGCCCATCAAGAAGCGATATCTTCTCTTGTGGCCAGCTACTTTTTCACTAAATATATAAATACAAACAACGACTTGATTCCGCGCTACAGAAGCGCCAGTGATGTGAATGTGAAGACACTTGTCGAAAGATTTGACCTTGGGGAAGTCGATTTACTACACATATCAGTTGAGCACGCTCTGGCTGTACAATCCATAATATTTATCAAGAAAGACCTGAGATGTGTTGCTTTAATACGGCTGACTATCCCCATATTTATGACAGAGGTGTTGGAAAGTCTAGATCTCGAGCTCCCGCTAGCAGTCCTGCCATTTGCCATCGCCAATGATTTTATTACGGACTACGTGAACGGCCTTTCTAGGCTTATTTCCACAGATCCATCAATTATGGGGCAGATCGATTTGGCTTTTTCGCCGAAACAAGCACTTTCCGGGAACTCGCTACGGACCATCACCGTTTCATTCCCCAAAGAGGACTGCGACCACATATTACGGACCAGTGAACCGCCCTTAAAGAGTCTATTTGCGTGGCTCGCTAAAACCACCACTCTCAAATTCGAACATTTAAATGTCACCAGTTTTTCAAGCAGCTTAGTATCGATTAAAGACAATACATTCACGATCGTCAATTCGTTAGCCGAGGCAGACGTGGCAACGCTCGTGCTATCTACAATTGTGGAAACGGTGTACTAATGACATTAAGGAATGATACATACCAACGACCAGGTGGTGGTGATTATCACAAGCGTGAATCCGGTCCATATAACCCCCGAGTGCGAGGAAGGCGAGGGCCGGAACCGCTGGAAGTTTAAGTTGATGCTCATCATGGAGAACGCCAAGGAGAAAAGAAACCCAAAGGTGAGCAAGACGATCACCATGAAGTTGTCGAGAATGCTGAACCTCGCGCCGTCGTCGAGGAGATTGAACAACGAGTAGAGAATTCCGATGTTGATGCCGGAGATGAATATAGAACTGAAGCAAAGCGAGAAGTAAAGAAGTGAAAGGACGTAGTCGTAGTCGCGCACGAGCTTGACCTGGTAGTCGTTGGCCTTGTCGAGAAAAGTCGCGTCCTCGTTGATGGAGTCGTAGTAGTATTCTTGGGTGTGTTTATCCTGGCGGCCTGTGGGGCTGAGATCTTGGGCGTAGGCTGGATCGTAGCTTGGAATGCCAAGCATCTTCTTCGCCCTGTACTTGAAACGAATGAAAGAAAGCACGATGCTGTTCAAGAGGTTGTTTTCGAGATCGTTGTTGAGACTGAGGTATGCAATGTAGCTGTCCTCGTTGCCCTCGTCGTTGTACTGCTCCAAATCGGTCAACTTCGTCAATTGGTACTCAATGACATCGTTCTTGTGTGGAGCAGTGGGGGCGTAGAACGGGTTATCTGAATGCTCATCGAGCAACGGCAAGTTCTCGCCGCCACGAGCGTTATCCTGCTGCGTATTCCCCGCTTCTCGGAGTGACTTGTACGACATCTGCCGGTTGAGAATGACCCGGCTCTTGTCCTGGATAATCGAGCCATCCACATCGTGCTGGTTATTGAGGGCCTCTATATCCTCGTAGCTCTTAAACAAGTTGACGTTGAGAAGACGCGAGTAATGGTTGTTGGGCTTGTCCGGAATCGCGTTGCAGTAGCACGAGCGCATGTAGTCGAACATGTTGAGGTCCTTGAAAAGCTGCACGGAGGTCATGCGCAAGAAGTTCTGGATCTTCACCGGAAGCTTTTTCAACGTGATGGCCCGGTACTTGTTCTGGAGCACGTTTCCGCGAATTTCCGTGGAGAGCAGGTCCTCGAAATTGTGCAAGTTGGAGTCGTTGGAGTAGATACTGAACGTGCTGAACGGAAACGGGTCCATTCCCGAAACGTCAAACGACACCTCCCCCGGCACGTGGCAAGAAGTGTAGATCTGCTCGTCGAGCGTCATGTAGAAATTGTCCTCATAGACTCTGGACTCGTCCGACGAGGGTGCGGCGGAAGGGAACTCGGCAGACTCCGGAGAAATCGAGAGTTTGTCACTATGTGCATTCAGAGAGGGCGCCTGACGGCCGCCTTTGTGCAAAAAATAGCGCGTTCTGTGCATCACCAAGCGAAGAGCCGGCGACAGCTCGCTCTGGAGCAAGTACGTGACCGCTAGTTTGGTCATGTACGATAGGCTGTCGTCCTGCAAATACACGGAGATGTTCTGTGCCACTCTGTCTCGCTGTGCATCGGCAGTTTCTCGGCTCAAATAGGCAAGAATGCTGTTGGCGATTGTGTTTGGGAGACAGCAGTACGAGTACTTGCGGAGCCCGCCGGTATATGCAATGACCGTTGAGATCGGCAGGTCTTCATAAGAGACGATCCACGATGGGCTCTGGTCTTCGTCTCCCTCGGTCAAATATACCACCGAAACACGGAACGTCTCGGCGACTTTCGGGATGTTCAAGTACACGTTCATGCTGAGGTTGACGTCGTTCCGCGAGGCCACGTCACGTGGAATAAGACTGTGCAACGAGAAGTTTTTCTTGAGTGCGGTGACAAGATCGAACCGTGCGGTCAGCGAGATCTCGAGCTCGAAGTTGACGTCCAAATTGACGTCCTCGGGCGTGGAGTTGTTTGAAAACACCGAGTTCTTGAGCGTGCCGACCGACGACGTCGAGTTGTTTTTGATCATTCGGGCCGGCCGCAGCAAATGCAGTTTCCGGTGGAGCGACTCGTGCAAAAGCTTCAGTTCCTGGTCCACATCTAGTAGAAGATCCAGGAGCTTGGCGGTGAGGTCGTGCGAGTCGAAATTCAGAAAAGACGTCCGGCTGCGGTGGAGCGTCTTGTTCAAAGAAGCAATGAACTGAGCACTGGCGTCGGGGTCCGGGAAGTGTTTGGCAAACTTCTTGAAGATCTTCTTCACCGCGAGTTTCTGCACCAAAATAAACTTGTTGAGCTTGCGGAGCTCGATCGACACCTCGTTGATGCATCTGTAGTGGAGCGAATCCAAGCACTCTAGTTTTCGAACCACGGGCTCGGTGCTACTTTTGAGCCGTGCGAACTCTGCGCAATCGCTTTTCAACTTGCGGGCCAACTCGCCCAGTTTCGTGAGGATGAAAAGATCGACGTAGTCGAAGTTTTCCGTGAAGAGCCGCCGGAGCGTGCGGAGGTCGGGGCTCGGGCTTTGTGTCACAACCCGTATATGCTTTTTGAGCTCGTTGTAGTCGAGGTTATAGTCCTTCCACTCTGGAATCGAGAGATGCGCCAAGTTCTTGCCGAACTTCATCGGAGGGCGCGGGGAGAAGCGGCGGGAAAGAGCTTGGGCGAAACGGCTGTGGCGAAAAGACCGACTAGGCACGCAAACACGAAATTATCACTGGGTAGCAGACCAATAAGTAGGCGTTCAAACTCAGGGCCCTGGTTAGTAGACAGCCGGTTGTCACGTGCGCAGCGAGGCCGCCGTCGTCGTTTTCGATTGCGCACCCATGCGTCTTCGCGTCGTTTATACCTGCCATGCACAGGCACTGCGAGGTGCGGATGCATACAGGATGATCGCCGTGGGGGCAAGGCACCCTGGATTCTGGAGGGTTTGAGAGGCTGCGGCATTCATGAAAACAAAAGACCAAGTGTATTGATTAGAGGTCCATGAGCCGGCAATAAAAAAGACACGGCGTTGTGACTGACAGACAATTTGACAAACAGGACCCCAATGCTTGAGAATCGGGACGACCGTTTTCGTGCGGGAGGGGGTGAAAATCCGGTTGACCCTGAATAGCTTATTTCTGTATCGTGGATAAATGCGAGCCGGGTGAAAAAATTCGCGCGTCTCATCACCAGCCGCTTTTCCCCAAGGGCGACTAAAGGCGGAAAAAAAAAGGGCCATCACTCCTATCCTCTATATAAACGGCGAGGGTGGACCAGAAGCGTGAGTCGAAAAATCAGGCATGGAACGATCTCTGCCAAGGAAAAGCTACAAGCAGATAAAGGCGACAGATAAGATAACAGGTTTTTTCTAGGTCCCTTCACAAAGCCTGGGGGTTTCAGTAATAGCATGTTGGGGCGTATTAAGTTAATGGACTTGTGGAGTCAGGGGTCGTGTGACATGAAAGCCACTTTAGTTATTAATTTGCCCGGGCCTCAGCCCACGTGGTATGCTTTTACAAGAAGGCATTTTCTCGTAAAAGAGTCGCGCGGCGCATCTCGAGTGCGACAAATATTGAAAGAAGTGAAAGTGTATAATTTTGCAGTTTCGGCTGCCGAAGTCAGAAAAAGTTATTCTCGTTGAGGGGAAACTCTCAAAGAAAAAGAGTTCTATCATGGATTAGTTTTTGCCTTCTGGTGTTCAGACTGTTTAGGCGAGATGCAAAGTATTGTTGGAGCTTGACTGGCATTGGGCCTCATAGAATCTTCTTCGGCTTCCCACGTGAGTGCAATCGAAAAATCCAGAGGGGAAATTAATTGCATTGGCGTGGGGGGTCGTTGCAACTCGCAACGCAAATCCTCCCGATCAGGAAATCAATCGTGAGATCTGGTGGTTTATTGGTTTCTGCACCTTTTTTTTTACCTGCAATGGTTAGTAGACCGAGTCCTCGGGCCTTGACCTGTATGTTCATTATGTAATTTGCGCAGTGAGGCGTCTTTAGTAGGGAGCATGTATTGATGTCATGTAAGTCTATGATCCAATGCCGTATTGAAATGCGTATCTAATGTCTTTGATTGCCAAGATCATCCCGATCCGGATCTACTGCCGAGAATAACCTTGAGTTGGGCGGTGGCGTCTTTGAGAGTATGCCTCTGGATTTTACGTATGCATTACTAAACTTTCGAGTTGTTTGGGGTAACCATGCGGAAAGAGCGTTTAATAAAGAGGGATTGTTTAAACTTGGCATCTTTGTCAAAACCGAACTTTAGCTGCTCAAGTCTACCCGAGTTGCCATCTTCATCTGTCATAAGATGAAATACGCAAAGAAGTAAAATCTAATTTTCTAAGCTGACGAAAAAGTGTCGCGGGATCCCTGGAAAATTTAGCGGAGCCGGCACCACGTGCTTGACTATTGTTCGCTAAGCCTTGAAGAGTTGTTGTATTCCATATTTCGACAAGACAGAACTCCCCCCCTTATTAAAAGAGGCTTTTTCCGACGACCAACTATCTTATTCAGAGGAGTATCATAATCCAGGGTTGCCCGAGAGGTTCTTTCGCTTTCGAACACTACCCAAGGATCTTCCACTTCGTTTATGACCAATAATCGAAAGAGAGAACAATGGACAAGTGATCACATAAGAGCGCTATGCCGGGAAAACTAGCTGCTATCCGATGCCTTCATTGTTTCACATTGTTCCTCGATTTTTGAGGCGAGCATTGTTAAAGCCGTGATCTTAAAGCTTGAGCCTGTTAATATATTTACTTATCCGCAAGTTTGCGGGCTTGGTACTTGCTTTTAAGGGAATTCTGATGGCTCGTCACGTCTACTATTCGTTGACTTATGACGACTTCTCACCATTTGGCTTGTTGCGAGAAAGTAGTAGCGAGCTCTTCTTCTACATTTTCTGCAAGCATTTTCACCAATCAATCTAAATGGCGCATCTAAACTTAGTACAATAGAAGCTCCCTTTAAAAGATGAGAAGATATCAAAAAGTACAATGCGAATACCTCGCTCGCTGGCCGTCAATATGCTCTTCAAGAGGTGTTAGATCACGAACAAGTCGGGGCCTACGATATTTGGGTACGTCTCAAATTAATGATAATACGTGAGATAGAAGCTAGGACCGAATCCCCGAGACATAATCGGTCAAATTTACTTACTATTGGAGATAGCTCGATTACCACATTGGAGGACAGCTACTATAAAGACTAAAAACAAACAACCTAAAACTGAAAAATTCCTTTGAAAAATAGTGAACAATATTTAACCAAGTCATAATGCATGAGCATTTTTGGAATCTCGCCAAGTCTTCTATTGTCTCATGTACACATCAACGAATAGACGAGAAATCTTATATAAGACCCCTTCCATCTTCTCCATCGCTTAATTTTAAGTACTCACCTACTCCGATACTTTCTTGAATTACCCATAAACCCACAAAAACATGAAGATAATTGCTGTATTTTTGACTCTCGCTGTGGCATACTCCTGCAACATACTCAGAGCTGGAATAATGTACATATCAAGGCTTGATGGAATTCCGACTCATAAGAATTTGATCGTAAGCGGTGCTAAATTGGTTGTTGCTAGCGAAGGATCGAGATTCGACTTCAACGCTCAGGGTTTTTTGAAATTGAGCGGTGAAGATGAATATTTGAGTGTCAGTCAAAACGGGCAGCTTGTTCTAGTTGAGACTCCCGACTTGGGATTTTCCGTGACGCCACAAGCGGGTTCGAGGTCACAAAAGACATTGTCGTATAATGGAAACGCGGCATTCAAGCTTTTTGACTATGATCTGGTTGCCACAGAGGGTAAAGAGAAGGAGTTTCATGAGGCGATCATCACCTACGAAGATATCAACTACTCTCGGTGACCTGTCTGTCAATTTCTAGACCATCCCAAAACATGATCTTTGAGAATATGGTAACGTAAAGAGGAAGCAAGTTTTTGTTGCGTGAAATCCAAAACATTATGTTGAACAAAAATTGAGCGCTTGGCAATTCGTACCCTTATGTTACAGTAATTATTTGGAAGTTAAACTCATTGCTCACTTCGTAGGCTCCCCATGTTTTAAAAACTGAGGGAAGAAGAGGCCATCTTTCGAGCTCAATGCCTCTATAATCAACAGTCATTGGTAGGAGAAGAGCACATACGTTTTCGTAAATGGGAACTCAGATTTGAAGAAGAATTCAATTGGCACTGTATAAGCTTTTCTCTCCAGTGACGTGCTGCTTTCTTCTTTTTAATGCAACTAGAGCGGGCGTTTAGATAAAATGCATGCCTCCCCAGAGAAGATGAAACACGGTCTGAAAAGTGATTTTTCACATTGTCACAAAAACGCTGTAATTCATGACCACATAGACGAATCATCCCCAATATAAGTTTGGAGCATAATGCAGCCCAAGGGCCGTTGTCAGATGCATGCAGTTACCCACGATCTTTACATAATCGTACTACGATACAAGGTGAGTTGGTTATCCCAATCCTTGTGAATATTGAGGCAAAAATACGCCCCCTCTATTCACCACGAATCAGTTTTTTTTCTAACTCCTCAGATCGCAATGAACATGGGTATCTCTAGAGTACACCAGTGTGCTATGACCTCCTTCGTCCAAGCAAAATAGGGTTCAGCATTGATAAATCATTTGCGAAGCCCTGGTTTTGTTTTTTGGCAGTCCCCTAAATTAATGAAGGGGCAAAGAGCTAGGCTGAATTAAACCAATTATCTAAAACAGTCAAAGTGGAAATTTGCACCCACGTGACTGGTGGCGGACCACCTCTGATTAAGAGGCCATGTCACGTGAGATGAGATACGCTTACGGACCCAGACTCCATTTCCATCAGACCTCAAATTTTCGAGAAGGGCATGACAAATGGATGGACCGAAAAATCGCACGCGAATTCCTCAGTGCTCATACTCAGCCTATCCAACAGTGGATGACATACTATTCACACATCCTAGCCACCTCTGACAATCTTCGATTGCCTTTCTTATTCACCTTATCCTTATAATTTTTTCATCAATAGCATACTGGCCAAAGGTTACCAAAAATCGATTCATCTTACCGTGACGCGTTTGAGCAGTCCTATCGTCTATAAAAGACCGCGGAATCTTACAGCCAATGAGAGACCCGTGCAATGGCATTATCTGCGAGCACGTGAGATCACTCAATAATCAAAATTTTTGCAACTGCGCTGCCTGCAGGTTTATCAATGCAAGTATGGGGTTGCTTCTGAGGCAACAAAACAGGCCGAAGATCTCGGTTCTTTCTTTTCCAGATCCGATTTCTGTCTCACTGATTTCTTCTTAAATTCGAGGCCTTCGTTAGATCTGCCACGTGTTTTTTCGTTGGAGGAGTTTGTTTGTGTCTTCTGCTGACTGTGGGCTTTATATATCTAGCCAGTCTTGCAATCTAGCACCGTCCGAGAAATTCCATCGCATCGTTAGATTGAAACATCTTCTGGATTGCCGCTTTTAACCAAGAAGTACATCGAAATAGAAAAAAGATGGTCTCGCAAACCGAAGCCATAGCCGCCGTGGTGAAGTCCACAAACGGCCCCTTTTTTGCCACCCAACCTACAAAAGCAGTGGCGTCTCTGTATGCGCAATATGCGTCCGAGTACATTCCGCTTATCGATGCCAACGAGCCACTTTCATTGGTCGCCAGCTATATCGACGAGAAATCAGCTGAGCGTGAAACTCAGGAACACGAATTAGCCGCCGAGCCCCCTGTTTCCGTCGCCACAGACTCGCTTACCCTTTTCAGAAACTTGCCTTTCTTGTCCTTGGCTGCGTACAGGTCGCATGCAGTGGTGGCCCATGTGGAGATTGTGAACTTCGACTACGACATCGTCACTGCGTTGACCGACTCGCAGTATACTGTTTTTGTGTCCCAAAACGCCCAGGACGCGTTTGCCGCCGCACAGGCCGCGTACGCCGTTGCTGTTTTGGAGCAAAAAGCCGTGTTCCATTTCTATGCGCCGTCTTCTCAACAGGAGAACTTCGACGTGGCCAAGCTCGCCGGCCCCGCCGACTTTGCTTCTGTTTCGGAGATTCTCCAGCATTTCAGCATCCAGCCGTTTGCTAGGCTAAATTCCGTGTCGAACGCCAAAGACGCGCTTGTGTTTTTAGGGCAGGTTTCCGGCGAGCTTGTGAGCGCAGCCAGTGCCGAAAACGCGTTGCTTTTTAGCGTCAGGGTGTTTCATCCGCTAGATTTGGCCCGCTTGCTCTCGCAGATCCCTTCGTCCGTGGAGACGTTGACGTTTGTGGAGCAGTCGTTCAAGGCGTCGTCGTTTTCTCCTTTGCTCTTGGAGTTTTTCAAGAACTACTCCGCCCACCAGCACTTGAAGAACTTCAGCAAGGTGGTGGGCGCCAAGTTGGGCCACGTGACCGCGGAAAGGACCCAGGCCACCGTGGCGAACTTGTTGGCCAACACACGGTGCGAGGCTCCGATCCAGAACATTCTCTTTGGCAAGGTTTCGGAGTTATCGACCAAATCGCACCAGCAGAAGTTGGCCGAGAAGACGTCGGGCCAGAGGAAAGTCTACGAGTTGGAGCAAGCGTACACGAAGGTGTTGTCGCAGATCAACGAGAACTCTGTTGTTTTGAACGACTTTTCCGAGGAGACCGTGGGCGGCGCCTCGAACCCAGAGTACGGGTTCGGCTCCTTCTTGTACGCACAGACCAAAGCCAAAGAATTGTTCAACGCGGTGTCTGACGCGGTGCAGAAAAAGGCGTTCAGCTCGTTGAACAGCGATAAGTTGATCGAGCTCTTATCTCAGTGGTTGGTCAGCTTCAGAGAAGGCAAGGCCTTTGGGCAGACCGCCGAACTCACCAAGACGTTGAAAACAGACGACTCCACCTCCGCGCAAAACATCCTTGAGTTGCAGGAGTACTTGGAAATCAGGTCGAACTGGCTTGTGGGCTCGGACGCCTGGTCGTACGATTTGGGCTCGTCGGGCGTGCACAGCGTGATTTCGTCGGGCGAAAACATCAACATGTTGATCATCGACTCCGAGCCGTACTCGGCGAAAAAAAGCAACGCGCTCAGAAAGAAGGACGTGGGGTTGTATGCCATGAACTACGGCAACTGCTACGTGGCGTCGATCGCCATCTACTCGTCGTACACCCAGGTTTTGCAGGCGTTCCTCGAGGCGGAGAAGTTCCAGGGGCCGTCGGTGGTGTTGGCGTATTTGCCGTACGAGACAGAGAACTCTGACGTTTTGAGCATCTTGAAGGAAACCAAAAATGCGGTCGACACCGGGTACTGGCCTTTGTACAGGTACGACCCGACCATTGAGGACGACCGCCTCCGGTTCCAGCTCGACTCGTCGTCGTTGCGAACGCAGTTGAAGGGGTTCTTGGACCGGGAAAACAAGTTGACGCTCTTAGCCCAGAAAAACCCGCAGCTCCTGAGGAACTTGACCGCGTCGGCCAACAGCGAGATCAGAAGACAGCAGAAACGGGTCGCGGACGACTCGTTCAAGCAGTTGTTGCAGGGGTTGTCCGGCCCGCCGTTGACTATAGGATTTGCGTCCGATGGCGGAAACGCCGAGGCCGTGGCCAAGAAAATCAACAGGCAGGCGTTGGCCCGCGGATTGAAGTCGGCCGTGCTTGCCATGGAGGACATTTCCGTGGAGGACTTGCCGTTGGAGACCAACGTGGTTTTGGTGACTGCCACGGCCGGGCAGGGCGAGATTCCCAACAACGGAAAGGCGTTCTGGGACGCGTTGAAGCAGGCGCAGGACCTCGACCTCTCGGCGGTCCGGTTCTCGGTGTTTGGCTTGGGCGACTCCAAGTACTGGCCCCGCAAGGAGGACAAGCACTACTACAACAAGCCGGCACAGGACTTGTACGGCAAGTTGAAGTTGTATGGCGGCGTGGAGTTGGCCGATTTGGGGCTCGGTGACGACCAGGACCCCGACGGATTCAACACGGGCTACGAGGAGTGGCTCCCCAAGATATGGAAGGCGTTGGGCGTGGACAACGTGGAGGGAGTGGAGGAACCCAAGCCGCTCACCAACGAGGACATGAAGATCCAGTCGGACTTTTTGCGGGGCACCATTGCCGAGGGCTTGAGGGACGAGTCTACAGGCGCCATCTGTGCCGTGGACCAGCAGTTGACCAAGTTCCACGGGATCTATATGCAAGACGACCGGGACGTCCGGGACGAGAGGAAGCTGCAGGGCTTGGAGCCCGCGTACTCGTTCATGGTGCGGTTGAGGTTGCCCGGCGGGTTTGCCACGCCCCAGCAGTACCTCAAGTTGGACGAATTGGCAGACGTCCGGGGAAACGAGACCCTCAAAATCACCACGCGTGCCACGTTCCAGTTGCACGGGATCGTCAAGCACAACATGAAGCCGGCCATCAGGGGCATGAACTCGGTGTTGTTGGACACGCTCGCGGCGTGTGGAGACGTCAACAGAAACGTCATGGTGTCTGCGCTCCCCGGAAACGCCCGGGTCCACGGCCAGATTGCGCAAACCGGCACGTTGATCTCCGAGTACTTGTTGCCGCAGACCACCGCGTACCACGAGATCTGGTTGGAGGGAGCAGACGACTCGGACCAGCCGGGCGACCGCGAAGCGTGGGAAAACAGAAAGGACGGGCCCAAGAAAAAGAAGACCATGGTCGCGGGAAACGCCTTGGTCGACTACGAGCCCCAATATGGCCCCACGTACCTCCCCCGGAAGTTCAAGATCGTCATCACCGTGCCCCCCTACAACGATGTGGACGTCTATGCTCACGACATTGGGTTGATTGCCATCGTCGAAAACAACAACGTCGTCGGATACAACCTCTGTGCAGGCGGAGGCATGGGGTCCACGCACAACAACGTCAAGACGTACCCCCGGACGGGGTCCATGATGGGCTACGTGGCCAAGGAGAAGGTGCACATTGCGTGCGAGCAGATCATGTTGGTGCAAAGAGACAACGGCGACCGCACCAACAGAAAACACGCGCGGTTGAAGTACACCATCGACGACATGGGCGTGGACGTGTTCAAGCGCACGGTGGAGGAGTACTGGGGCGAGAAGTTCGAGGAGCCCAAGCCGTTTGAGATCAAGAGCAACATCGACTACTTCGGCTGGGTCAAGGACGAGTTGGACTACAACCACTTCACGGCATTCATCGAAAACGGCCGTATCGAAGACACCCCCGAGTTGCCCCAGAAAACGGGGTTGAAGATGATCGCGCAGCACTTGCTCGAGAACAAGTTGTCGGGAGAGTTCAGGCTAACGGGCAACCAGCACTTGGTGCTCTCAAACATCGAGGACAAGGACTTGCCTGCTATCAAGGACTTGCTTGCCAAGTACAAGTTGGACAACACCAACTTCAGCGCGTTGCGGTTATCGTCGTCGTCGTGCGTGGCTCTTCCCACATGTGGCTTGGCCATGGCGGAGTCCGAGCGGTACTTACCAGAGTTGATCACCAAGTTGGAGGAGGCCTTGGAGGAGTATGGGTTGAGGCACGACTCCGTGGTCATGAGAATGACCGGGTGTCCAAACGGATGTGCCCGGCCGTGGGTCGCCGAGGTGGCGTTGGTCGGCAAGGCGCTTGGTGCCTATAATTTGATGTTGGGAGGCGGCCACCACGGACAGAGGTTGAACAAGATCTACCGGTACTCGATCAAAGAGGACGAGATCCTCGGCATTCTCAAGCCGTTGTTCAAGAGGTGGAGCTTGGAGAGGACCGAGGGCGAGCCCTTTGGCGACTTCTGCATTAGAACTGGTGTTATCCAGGAAACCACCGAGGGCAAGTACTTCCACGAGGGGATCCCGGATGAGGCCTGAGTCCCGCGTATGATAGGACAGTATGACATTGGTAGATTTACATAAAGGATAGTGATTTCATTCAGAACAGTGTCTAGATTCAGAACAGTGTTTACATTCAGACAACAGGCAGTACGTAGAACAATATTCAGCGTTAAAGAAGAACGATTTGATAATCGTGGGAACGAGAACTAAATTGTGCTATGCACTAGTTGAGTCTTTTTCTCTAATGAATCATCGTATTATAGGGTGTTATGGTTCAGGTGCGCCTGTTCCTTCGCAAAAACTATTTAAGAAAGAAGCCTATAATGGATTCTTCTCAGGCTCTGGATATGACAGTTTTTCAGACGCCAGAGCAACTCCTCTCATCACTATAAATCTCTGCTTCAAAAATCTACCCAAGGATAAACTCAACTGGTTGGGTCGTGTCATCGACCACTGAGGCTAATCTGCTTAAGTGGACGAGACAACTGTCTAGCATAGAAAAGAGGGGGTAAGGCCATTCCTTCTACCCTTGTTCCTGCGTGGATAGATTGTGTAGACAGCTTCCCAACCCAATAAACTTTGTATAAGTTCTCATATGAGGTTTCGCTTGTCGCTAGCATTTTGTTATGGTTCATATGATTTCGCATGCCAATTGCCACCAAAATTTAGTAACTTCACAGAAGTTGTGGAGGTAATTCAAAATGCCATTTGCAGGGCCTATCTGCAACAAGTACGGCACCGGTACCGATCTCCATTGTCCACATCGTGTACCGGGACATGTGCCCCTGTATTAAAGTGATGTAATGCTGTTAACTCTTTTCTATGGTGCCATTCGAAATTCCTCATTCCTTTCCAGAATTCTACCCAGCGCGTGGATTCACTGGCTTCGGGGCATATTTCAAGGAAACGCCGCGGTTTATCGGCGGAAGCTTGTTCAGGTTGTGCTTGCTAATAATCGAAAGTAAACAGCGTTTAGGTGTTTTCATCATGCGTTGTTAGAGCCAATGGGTCAGGAAAGAGTCCGGGTCTATTTTTTGTTGAGACAAATTGCATCACTTCTTTCCGTTAAAATTATGAAACTTCTATTAGCGTTGTCGTCGTCCTGGCTCCTTTCGCCAATTTCTTTCATGCTTCAATGTGAAATCTTTCGTTGGGTGTAAAAGTCCAGTGCAAGTTGATGTATTGGTCCAACAAAGATTACCAATTTTCTCCACAATTACATTCGTCTTGCGGTGGATGATTTTGCTTGGTGGACGATCTTTGGTAGACGATCTTTAGTCTCCACACGATGGTATGCCAGTCCGTATTGTCTGAAAATGTCTGTTATAGGACCGCCGCTCTATGTCCTTGCAGGAGTAGAACTTATGGTGGCCAGCATTAGGACCCAAAAGTGTAAATACTACTTACGAGCGAATCTACTGATCTGCTCGAGAGTCGGGGTTGCTCTTCTCTCCGCATTCAACACGCTGCTTATCGGCACAGACCGGACCGTCATGCTGACACTCTTGAGTCTTTTGTTTATCTTTCGCTCGCCGCCCACGGCTGCTTTTTCCACCATTCTACGTAGATACGCGCCCTGCGCTTTTTTAAGCTCGCGGAGCTGCTCGACTAGGTCATCTCTCTGTGCCCGAGTTAGTTTGGGCGGCATTTCATGGAGATACTTAAAGAATAACAAGTATTTGGGAAAATTGACTGGACCCGTTTAGGCGAGTGTCTGAGACTCTATGCAGCACGCTCATGGTGTCTGAGACTGAGAAACATGAGGAATAAAGAACCATCGAAATACGCGATCATCGACTTTTTTGAAATTTTGGAAACCGGGGTCAAAATTCTTGTGTGCTTTTCATTTTAAACTCATGTCTCTTTTTATCTCTCCACGAGGTCAGACTGTGTTTATATGGCCCTGTAGATGTTGTTGCGGCAGCGCACGACCCAGTCGCCTCCGGACGCTCTCTCACTGCTGTATTGCCTGCATTGAAACCTCGCTTACTCGGATACATATAACGCTAGAAGTTTGCCCTCTCGTCGCCAGGGCCGGGGTCTCTTGCCTAATCAAGTAACTACTTATGCCGTTTCCTTGTCCCAATTGGGAAAAGGAGGAAAAGCAATAACAAGACCAATGTGTTGTGGATCTCACGTGAGGCGTGTTATGGCTGGATTCAAGACTAGTGAGCTTTCCGGAAATTTCCCTCGCACTCTGGACGATTAATCCAGAGCCAACTCGATAATTCTTCCTCCGTCTTCTCTGCTTCCACACATGTCCCCTCTGCATCAAAGTCAAAGAAGGCTTTGTCAACTTTCCAAGTACTTGACATTTTACGGTTCTACGTGTGAAATAGTCTGAAGTTTTTATCTGTGTTCAATTCATGTCATATATCTCACGAGAGCGCACCTTGCGGCGTGCGCCTGCGAAGCCATCACACACCCCAAGATCAATGGTGCTCTTGAAGGGCGAAGAAGTAGCACACTGAGTTGATGAATTTAGTACTTACATGCATCGAGACGCCCTAAAAACTCGTTTTCTCCTCTAAATCTCTATACTTTGCTTCACGAGTGGATGCCCCCTCCAAATTTCTGGCAGATTTCGATGTTCACCTGCTGAGCGTGAGAATGGCTCTTACCGGGGTGCGGCTTCACACATAGCGCGTGAATCAAGAAAATGAGACACAGTATTTCCTGTATATAGTGTTACAAGCGGGGGTCCGGCTTAGCGGGGGTCCGGCTTAGCGGGGGTCTGGCTTAACGCGGGTCCGGCTTAGCGCGGTCTCACTGCGCACTCCAGAGTCCACAGGCTCACTACTAAGCTTCGACCATATAACCCGGTCAGCTCAAAAACCATTGCACATTTCTTTCACACTTTCCCACACGCTGCTCCAGACACCAAACAGCGCAAAATGGGACTCGAGGCCACAATGATCGCGATCGACAGCTCCGAGTTTATGCGC